>CAUYQV010136609.1:0-36115 GCA_963574575.1 Galagoides demidoff | reverse complement strand
CATCACAGCTCATAGCAACCTCCAACTCCTGGGCTCAAGCGAGTCTCCTGCCTCCGCCTCCCAAGTAGCTGGGACCACAGGTGCCCACCACAACGCCTGGTCATTTTTTGGTTGCAGCCATCATTGTTGTTTGGCGGGCCCGGGCTGGGGATTCGAACCCGCCACCTTAGGTGTATGTGGCTGGCGCCTTAGCCGATTGAGCCACAGGCGCCGAGCCAAGATGGGCTTTTCTGTCTGGAACTTCAGTGGCACAGATACCCTCCCTCAACATCTCCCCAGATCTGACAAGACTCCCAGTTCCTCCTCTTGGCAGTCTCCAGTGCCTGCTCTGGACTCCGGACTCCGTTTGGTGTGAGGAATGATGAACACAGGATAGTCCCCTTCTGCCACCTGCGAGGAGCTCATCCTCCTGCCCCACCCTCCCCCTTTCTAGTTCTCTTATCTCCCTGCTCAGGACGGAGAGAGTCCACATTCCTCCCGTCCTGGGCCTCTGAGCCCTCTGTGAAGCCACCTTGCTTATTCCTGCTTCTCCGTGTGGTCCTTGCGTCACCATCTGCACGTGTCCATCCAGAGCACTGGGCAACAGAGAGCAATTCTGCATGTGTGAAGATGCTTCCTTCACCACATGTATGTCTGTGCCCCACCCTAGGTGCAGGGAGCCAAAGGAAAGCCTTCATTGTAGACCCTGTTGGTGAATTATTTTGCAGATTTTCTTAGACCACCTGCTGTAGATCAGCTCCTCACATAGATCCCTGCAAGGAACTTATTTATTTATTTATTTATTTATTTATTTATTTTGAGACAGTTTCACTCTGTCACCCTTGGTAGACTGCTGTGGCGTCACAGCTCACAGCAACCTCCAACTCTTGGGCTTAAGCACTTCTCTTGCCTCAGTCTCCCAAGTAGCTGGGATTACAGGTGCCTGCCACAATGCCCGGCTATTTCTTTGTCGCACTTGTCATTGTTGTTTAGCTGGCCTGGGCTGGATTTGAACCCACCAGCCTGGGTGTATGTGGCCAGCGCCCTACCCACTGAGCTATAGGCACTGCCCAGAACTAAATTATTAATTGTTCGTTCTTTCTCCCCTTTCCCGTCCTCCTTGGTCCTCAAAGACTAGCTAAAAAGTTGCCATCTCTTTGGTTCCTTCCTCAGTCTCCTGATCATAAAAAACTGTGTCCTGTCTGCTGTTCTCCCTCCCATCGTCCTTAGGGCACACGCGTCCCAGGTAGGCTTGTCGGAGAGGACCCCTGGACCTATCAGCTGCCTGAGTATGGGGACTGGGTTGGGTTGACTGAACACCCCCCCTACCCCAGTGTGCCTGCTTCCTCACGGGCCTGTGTAAGTGCTTGCTGTGATGTCCCCATCACCAGTCTCCTGACACATCCCTGACAGCGCTGAGCTCACTGAGGTCAGTGGCAGCAGCTGGTGCTTTGGGGACTCCAGACAGCATCTGGCTTCTCTCAGCCTTCCCGGTGGGAGTCCGATTTTCCAGGCTGTGTCTGTAGCCTGGCCGTCTCTCTGGAAAGCACTGATTAATCTCCTTAGAGGAGACTTGAATCCATACCCAGCAGGCAGGCTGGTGCCAGCTTCTCATGGGAGACAGGAATTCAGGACACAGTTAGCTTGCGTCTGTGCTTGGTGGCATTTAGGGCCTATCAGCCCCAGGTAGGAGAGTGAGCACCTCACTGAGCCTTATAAGACTCAGGGCTTACAGTGTGGGGATATCAGAGATCCTGTGCCAAGTACATAGGATCTTAGGGCCCAAATGCCTGGGTGCAGATCATTCCAATAGTGGGGCCCCTCTGAGCCTGTTTTCTCATCTGTAAATTGGGGGTGCTAGCCTCATCTAGCAGGAGTTTGTGGAGGGTATATGAGAAGAAGGTACACGTGTGGTGCCTAGCGCACAGTAGGTGCTTGGTAAACATCATTTGCATTAGTTCTCTACTGAAATGGGTGCTGGGACATTATGAGACTCTCATAGAGATGCCAGACAAGTCGACAAATCCAGCATCAGTGATTGGTGGGAGATAAAGCACACAGGGCAGGCTCAGGACTTATTGGGGAGAAATCTTTGGAGTCAGCATCTGCTAGGGCTTTGCTCTGCCACTCAGAGGTGGGCATCTGGCAACAGTTTGTTAGAACCCTGTGTACTATGAGCTCATGCTGGAGTCTCCTGGGTAAGCTGGTTAATCTCCTTGAGCCTCGGTTTCCTAATCTTATGAAATGGGAATGATGGTATACGCATGGCCTGGATGCAGTAGGAAGTGGTATGCATACTGAGTGGAGCTGCCTCTTTATTAATAAGCCTTCTTAAATGCCGTAGGGAATACAGTGGGTTGCAGATAATGAAGTAATGTTTATCAAACAGGGGGTGTGCATTGATACTGGCTGTACAGGAGGGCCGTTCCATAGGTGGGTGTATGTATGTGAAGGAGTGTGCCGTGGGCACTCTTCAGCCTCTTGGGACATCCCTTGATATCAGTTGTGCTTTCAGCTTTGCTCTAGGTGGCTCAGGGTCTGGGTTCAGTCACCGTGCTAAGTGCTGTTAACAGGAGGTCAGCGGAAGGGAGCACAGGCTGTGAGCTTGATGCCCTCCACAGCCTCAGGAGTACAAGGAGGGATCTGCCTCCCTCTGCATTTCTTATAGGGTTGAGATTGTTAATAGGTTTGATTTCTATTAAAAAATTTTTTTGAAAGTAAAAAAAAAAAATTGCTTGGGAAAAAGATCTGATTGGTTCTGGCCTAACCAATGGTTTGGCTAACTGTTTATCAGGTGACCCTCCTGGGCCAATCAGCTGTGTCCATAAGGGGGGGGGAACTGGTATATAGAGCTGCTTCCTTGCCGGGGCCATGGGGAAATAAATGGATGGGGAATTGTCGAAAGCAAGGAGGACAAATTGACTTATTAATGTCCAGTGCAGGTGTTCCTTCTGGGCTCGAATGCCTTCAGCAATTAGAAACTCACTTCCTGGCCAGAGAGCATCTATAATTTTTGCCAAGTTTCAAGCATTCACTCACCTTTATAGCTGGCCAAAAGTCGATCTCAGGGTAGCATCCTCCCTGTGGCCCATGTCCTGCCATTAACACACTAAATCTGTTAACTGGGCATGACAAGTCCTCTGTCTTAATAAGACAGCCAACGTGGCTTGTGTACTCAGGGACCAGCTTCATTTCTCCAGGTGTCTTTCCTCCCAGCCAGAGCAGAGTAGATGGTGCTGGGTGGGTGGGAGCCCAGGACTCTTGCCTTGGTGAGTCCAGCTTGCCCTCCCTGTGAAGGTGGGGGAAGGGCTGCTGGAGCCACAGCCTTCTTTCCCACATCCTAGGGAAGAACGTCTGCCCCCCACCCCAATTGAGCTATGTTTTCCTAACTCTTAGAAGTCCTTGTTTAGAGGACTCATCAGGAGTCTGAAGCTATCAGGCGGCCCCTCTGGGAACAGGCAAGGTGAAGGGTGGGTAGAAATGGCCGTGACATGCTCTCAGGACAGGTGGGGCTAGCACAGGCGCCCAGGCCAGGCCAGGCATGTGGAATTCCATGCCATGCCCCTTTTCTGCAGTCCCTTCTGCACCCCTACTCCCATACCAAAAGCTGGTATGTGAGGAAGAACCCAAAGACATTCGGTGACAAATTCACACACTAGTTTTGGGGTCTGTGAATAGTGTTCATGGCCAAATAAACAGTAATTGCCTCTTGACAAGACGGTCCTGTGAACATTTGCATGTAGCCAAGAGATTACTGAAAAGGTGCAATCAGCTGCATCCATAAGGGTGGAGGGGGGTCCTCTACTAGGACCTAGGGGGGAAAAAAAGGAGGAGGGTGAAGGTGGAGAGAAAACAGTACGTTAAATGGCGACCATTGAAAAAGAAGATTACATTTCTCTGCCTGGGAATATTTAACTTGAATCAGCAACCTGCCTTCCCGGCCAGCCTGGGTTGAGGAGTCTAGTTTTTCCCCCACTTGCTCAGAGTTAGATTTTTGCAGGTCTGCGTACAGAGAAAAGGGCAATTTAGAAGGAGATTTATAGCTTTTTCAGAGATCAGGAGCAGGGAGGATTTCCTGGGCACTGGAGTTATCCTGAGTTAATTACCATGACTGCTGGAAAACTCTTTGGTGCTGCTGAAATCCACACTGTTCATTCACCTGGGGAAGGACCAGAGGGTGGCTGTCCTCTTGTTCCCTGGCTTTCTGGGTTTGGGCTTCATCCTCCTTGCCAGCAGGACTAGAGAGTAACTAGAGCTCGTGTTGCTTTTTCTCTGGATTCCTGGGATGTCTGCAGCAATGGGCCGTCTGCCGCTGGAGGCGGGGTGACCTCCCCGACATGGTTGGTTGTCAGCCTGCAATTCCAGAGAGACATGGCAACAAGCCCACACAGGGCTTTTCTTGTCCCAAGTGGAGTTACAATACAAACACCTGCTCCTGATTAGGATCCGTGCGACTTCAGTCGGTTTATTTTCTGCTGCTTTGCCCAACCGTGCAAGCAGTTTTTAAGGATCACACTAAGTTGTGGTGTTGCTGTGGCTTGTTTTGTCTGTACACCCAGGGTACCCATTACCCAGGGTGCACATCACCCAGAGTACAATATCGGTCCTCTTTCCCAGGAGTGATGGGTAGGTTTACAGATGGGTCCAGAAAAGAGGTCCCCAGCCCAAGGTCCAGCCGTTACCAGGATACCTGTGGCTTAGGGTTTATGGAGTGGGGAGGGGAAGAGGAATTTCAGCCCAACGGAGAAGGGCAGGAGGCGGCTAACTTTTGAGAATAAAATACATAAATGAAAGAAAAGCTCTCGGCCTGCCCCTGGCTGTTGGCATCTAGTATTTCTGTGCTCGCTTCACTTCTTCCTTTATTCACACTGGACACTTTAACTCTGCAGCAGCCAAACTTTGAAACTGCACTTCGCTAGTTGATGTTACCCTCTTGGGAGTTGCAGGGGTAGGCGTGGCTTCACAGAAAATCCTGTTGAAAGCACGTCTGGCTGGGAGAGCGCAACTCTGGGGGGATTTGGTCTTAGCGAAGGCCTCCTTTGCCCCTGGGCTTGTGCCTTGAGCTGGCTTTAGTTCAGCTGACACTCCCTGGGCTTAGTGATTGGGGCAGGGCTGCCCTAGGAGCCAGAAGGTCCTCCAGAAGGCCCTAGTAAGGTGATGTTCTGAGCAAGAGATTTCCTGGTCTAGGTTGGCAAGGGCTCTGGAATCCTCCAAGAAAGGCAAGCTGAGAGCTGGTCACATCGGTGACAATTCTGCCTTCCCTTTTTGTCTTCCTGCGTGTTTGTAAGACCGCAGTGCTGGGACGTGGTCTTGTGTTCTATCAAGCGTGAGAGTGTGTGTGTGTGTGTGTGTGTGTGTGTATTATGTGTATGTGGTGGGGGTGGAGAGACATGGTTTTTTCTTTTTTTTTTTTTTCAATTTACATTTTTGGAATAGTTTTCTCCTCTCCTTAGAGGCAGCACGCAGAGTGGAAACAGCCTTTGACTTCTGTTGAGTTTTTGGCGGATCCAGCCAGACAAGGGGAACATTTGGTGGGGTGTCAGCAACTTTATTGCTTGGAGCAGGAATCAAAGTCACATCTCTACCCTTTGCAGCCCCTAAACTGGAGGAAGCCAGGAAGGCACCAGCAAAATCGTGCCCAAGCCTCTGGATTAGAATGACAGGGGCCACTTCTCAGCAGTCAGCCCTCAGCTGCCCTAAACCCTACTCTGGACACGGCTCGGCCAAGGATGTTCTACCTGGGAGTCTGGGTCAGAGGTTCCAGGGGTCCCTGGAGATCCAGGGATAATGCTGCCAGACAGGGGCTCGGAGGAGCAGGAAAATGACTCAAATCTGTACAGCACACTGGCACAGCAGCCCTGGGAGATGGCCCATTCTTTTCAACAAAAGAGACTACACTGCCTCTAGGGTGAGGTGCTTAGTGAGTGTCAAAATTAGGAGTCAGACATGCAGCCCTTATGTCAGGTGAGGTTGTCCTGTGGGGGAAGCAGCTCTGTCCTAAGACATGATTTGTCCTCGTCATTGCACTTGCCCTCCCCCCCTCCCCACTAATCTCAACTGTACATTTGGTTCATAGACGATACTGCCGAAACTCCCCAAGGGAAATGAAGGTGTTTTGCTAAGCAGCTTGGTTCATTTCTGAAGGTTGTGGCCTGATGGGAAGGGACACCATTGCGGGGACCCTGTTGGTTCCCTCCTTGGTTGAAAGTGTCATGACCACAGGGGGGCCCTGGAAATGGGACCCAGTCACTCTGGCATGGTGACAGGGGCCCTAGGAGGGACAGAGAAGGCTCAGGCTTCCTCGCACACCAGACATCCTGGGTGACATGACCTGGCTGTATCACGGTGCTGGGCCTTGGGGTTGTCTGCCCTTCGTGAGGACACTAAAACCCACCATTGTAATCTTCTCAGGGAATCAGAATGTAATACAGAAGTGAGAGCACTTGGAAGAGAAAGTTGAAAGCGCTATGTGCAGCGTAGCCTTCTGTGTGTGAAGGCACCTTCTTGTTCAGGGCAGGGCAGAAGGCCTCTTGCCTGCCTTGGCAGCTGGTCTGCGCCCTGGGCTTTCTTCCAGGTTATGTGTGTTAGGATGTGGGATTGGGGTTGCCCCATGGCATACTGCATTACAGAATCCTAGGAGGAAGCCGTCCAGGTGGGCTTGGCTCGTGACTCCCTAGCTGCTCGCCCTTGTAAGCTTCTTACAAGAAACCTTGCGGGCTTCTTAACTCTTTGTGTCTCGGTTTCCCCATCTGTTAAGCAGGAATAATACCACCCCGAGGCTGCTGGGAGGTTGCACGGGGTGTGTGCCTGCAGGGAGCATGCTCCTCCAGGCCTTGTAGTGTCAGCCGTGTGGGTGACCAGCAGAGTTCCCTGTGAACCAGGCCCTCATGGCCCGGGCCTGCTCTTTCTCAGCCCAAGGTAATTTTTCAATTAAATCGATTGGCTAGAAACCAGGGCACCCCAGAGTGTGGGAAAATGGCCCAGTCCTGAAGGGCCCTCCCCTCTGCCCCTTGCCTGCTCAGGCCTTGGCTTCCAGAGGGAGGATCCGATTTCACATCGGGACACCAGGATGTGATCCCTGTGCCCCTCTGAAAAATCCCAGATGGCGCCTTCTGGAAGCCCCAGCAGCCTCCACACTGGCGGCCAGCCTGCCCACCCTCCCCGCCCCTGCCCAGCCCCGGCTCCTGCCCAGTGCTGGCTCCTGCAGGAGTGCCTCGCACGGTGCTCGTTAGTGACTTTATTGCTAAACAATTTAGATAGGCAGCCCTGCCAGTTTTCATAAGTGAAACATTTAAAGTATGCAAGGCATATTTTATTTCCTCCTAGAGCAGCTGCTCCATTGGGCTGGAGAGTAATCGCGAGTCAGTTCTGTGGATTTGTGAGCGCTCACAGGCAGCACAGCCTCGGCAGCCTCCCTCCCAGCAGGGCTGGGTGTCCCCTCCAGCATGAGCAGCGGCCTGACGGGCTCTCCTCTCCCTTCCGCTTCATGGGTCAGGCATGTTCCATGATGGGCATCAGCAGCCAGCTGCCAGCGCTTACAGGGGCCTGCAGGTGCCAGCCTCCTTCCTGTGCACTGGCACAGAGGCCCTGGGAGATGGCCTGTTCTTCACACCAAACAGGGAAGTGACCTGCCAGGGTCAAACGCCTACTTAAGGACAGAACCAGGATTTGAACCAGGCCATCTGGTTCCCAAACCACTGCACATAAGCATCACTGTCACCCTTTTACAGGTAGGGAAGTGGAGGGACCGGAGGAAATGCCCACTCACTCACTGTCTTTGGTCACCTACAGAAGCTGCATTTGAGACTATGAGTTCTGTGGATCTACTGTTTGCTTAGACTATAGTTGGACTCAGTTTAGATTCTCCTGAAAGCCTGCATCTGTCACCATAGGGATCTGAAGATGCAGGCATTCCAGGCTCACCTCCCTTCATGTAGGAGAGCCTCAGCCTAACTCCAGTCACCTGCTTCTGTTCTCCGCATAACTGTTCACATCTTCAGGGGCCCTCGGTGTGCCTTACACGTGTCGATGCATTTAACACCTCAGTTGACTGTCTGAGACAGGCTTAGAATGTTCAAGCCCAGGAGTGTTTCCACTTGGGCTTGCTGCTCATAGTTGCCCAGATACCCCCTCCTCTGGGCCTCAGTTTGACTGTCTATAAAATGGGCGTAGAAATGCCGGTTCTTTTCCCTTAGTCTTTTCCCTTCCCTGAGATGAGGAGCTAGACATGGGAGAACCTGCTGTTGGGCAGGCAGGACAGGTGGTTTCCACGCTGCCTGTAAGTTCTGTGGGTTCTGGTAAAGGGTGGAGAAGGAGACAAAGGCTCAGGGTGTTGTGCTGCTGACTCAGACTCTGGGTGGGAAGAAAAGCAGGGCCGGGCTCTCCCCTGTGGCTGCAAGGCCTTGGTCGGGTGCTTTCTCCCAGTCTGCGACGAGCTTTGTGCTCCCTCCCTTGATAGTGTTACGGGTTGGCAGGTGTAACTCATGCTGGGCCTTCTTTATTTTTCCTCTCCGTGTTTTTGTAATTTCTTTCTCTGGAGGGTGGAGGAGTGAGAGATGAAAGTCCTGCGTGGCAGGGGTGGAGAGGGAGACAAGCACCACCTGCTGCTTGCTGCCCCTCCCTGGACATCTCGACCTGACCATTTTGTTTATCCGAAGCACAAAGACCCCAAGTTCAAAGAAATTCCCAATTGCAACTCTGCGTCTACTTGTCAAGTTCATCGTCTGGCATTTAGTTTGCCAAGTACGCACAGCGTGGTGTTTCAGGGTGGGAGCCCAGGCCAGTGGTTACGGACGTGAGCTTTAGGATCTGTCAGGCCTGAGTTGGGATCCAGCGGTGCCACCTGGACCAGCCCCGTGACCTTGAACAAGCCAGTCCACCTCCCCACCCCCGTCTTGCCCTCCATATCTACATCTGCAGAACGGGAGGACACTGGCACTTCTCCCATAGGGTTGAATTTGAGAGAATTTGGAGAGCCGAGGCTCAGTGCCAGGCAGGCCAGGAACACCCACATGGGAGCTGGAACCCTCAGGTGAACCCCCGTTAGTTGTGGGGTTGGCATAAAGACCCCTCCAGATGGGGGGAGAAGAGAAAGACAGATTTGGACAGGAAAAGTCTGAAAATGGCCTGGAGAAAGAAGCTGAAAAGTTTGTACCATCCGGGTTTCAAGCCAGGGGGACAGGTCCTTGTGAAAAGGAAGCTAGACTCAAAGTCCAGATGGCAGTAGGTGCCCACTGCTTTCATGGGAAGATATAAATTCCATTGTCTGTTTCTGCTCATCCAACTTTTGAAGGGAGAGGAGTAGGGCATAGGCTTCAAGTTGGAGGGACTGCTACACCCCCAGCCAACTGCTCCTGATAGAAGCAGTTTATCACAATTCTTTTCCAATTACAAAGGACAGAAAGCACAACTCAAACGAGCTTAAACATAAAAGTGAATATATTGACTTGTGTACCTGAAAAGTCCAGGGGTAGATTGTGGCATGAGGTGTGGGGTGATCTAGGACTCAGGTAGGCAGGTACCATGTATTATCTGAACCCTGTCCTAATCTTGCTAGCCATTCCCCTCATGGTGACAAGGTGGCTGCCAGCAGCTTCAGGCTCTGTCCTCAACAGCCCAAGCCCCATCAGTGAGGAGAGCCCAGAAATGATGTCTGATTGGAATGGCTTGGGTCATGTGCCTTCTCCTGAACCAATCACAATGGCCGGGGCAACTCAGTGCTCTGATTGGTCACGAAAATGTCCATCCTCAACCACAGGTATTGATAGAAGCAGGGTTCTCCCAAAGGGAAATGGAGGTGTAATGTTGAAGTAAGTATTGGTGTCAGCTGGACAGAAACATCCACTTGCCCCATCTGGGGGCGAGGAGGGGGAGAATGAGGGCATTTGGAAAGGAAAAGCATTTTAAGAGGAAGCAGAGATTTTGAGGCTCATCTTGACAGATGTGCTGGGATTCCTCCCTGTACTGACTGAGAGGGGAGCCCATGGCAGCCCCCAGTGATCCATCAGTCTTGCCATGAACTGGCCACAGCCCTCTGCTTCTAATCCCCAGGGGAAAATGTGCTCACTGAGGACTGGATGAGGCAACTGGCCAACCCTTCCCCATCCTTCCTGACCCCCCAAAAACAGATACAGGACGGTTTCTTACAGCCACCAAGGAGACCTGAGCACAGGCGTCGGGACTGAGGAGTCATTGTTTCCTTGTTGTCACAGCCTGCCAGGGAGTCAGCTGCCCCGGGGGCAGGCATGTGCCTGCTTCTCCCACCCACAGCCCGACTGTGGGGCTGGAGGTTCACATTCCTTTGGGTGCTGGAAGTACCTGCTTGCGCCTCAGCTGTGAAGGTGGTGCCAAGCCCCCAGCAGACCCCAGAGAACCACAGTCTATCGCACCAACCCTCAGGATTATGTCTATCTGAACTGAGTGCTGGATGTTTGGAGTTCCTCCCCTTCCCTAGAGCATTTCTGCTTTTGAGCCTGTGACCTTCTGGGGCAGGGGCTTTATCTTGGTCACAGGTGCCTGGCGCATCACTGTAGCTCAGTCTGTGCTTGGGGGGTGAGTGAAGGTGATGCATCTCTGTCCCAGGAGAGCAGCTGGTGTGACACCGTGCAGGCTTGTTGGGCACAGCTCTCCATGGGAGCGGAAGGGGATTAGCTTGGCCCAAGCTCAGGCCCTGAGGAAGGTCTGGCTAAAAGGTGTGTTTACAGGCTGGAGGCTGCACCGGAAGAGCTCTGCAGGGAAGGCAGATTAAACAAGCCAAGGAGAAAACAATTACTGTGAAATGTGAGGAAAGGACAAAGGCTGTGTTACCTGGGTCCCTGCAATGCCTGCCCCTACCTGTAGTAGGAATCACCTGGCAGTGGCCTTGGGGAGCAGGTGCATGTTGTTTGAGAGCCCCTCCCCCCAATCTGGGGATTGCCTGTTGCTTGCGGACCCCCATGACGTGAGTGTCAGATCCTACCAAGGAGGCCCTGGGAAGTGGAAATCTCCAACAAGCCAAAGACCTAGCTCTTGCAGCCTGTCTCCATGGGCAGGGGGACTGAGGGAGGGTCAAGAGGGTCAGCTTGGTGCCTGGGGACAGAGGGAGTTTAGGAAGATACGGCTGTTTGCAACCCTCTACTCCAGGACCAGGCAGGAGTAAGGAGCCTCGGCTGGGCTTCAATGGGGATCGGGCCCCCCAGATGGAAGTAGTGCCAAAGCAAGGCTCCCCCTGCCCCAGAGTCCCAGGGAGGCAACAGAAGCGTGGCCCAGAGGCTGGCTTTTCCCAGGCTTCTCTCTTCACAGGCAAAGCATGAGGTTTAGGACCACCCATGCCCAGTCTCCCGTGGCTGACTCTGGTCATGGAGCTTTGAGGCCCCTTGGAGTGGGGTCTGCAGCAGATTGTTGGTGCTGCTGCTGCGGCTGCCGCCAACCCAGGACTCCCCCACCCCACTCGGAAGCCGGGTCAGCTTAGCTAAGGGGCTGAGGTTCTGCTACCTGGGGGCTCCCAGGCTGGGGAAAGGATTAAAAT
The DNA here is from genome assembly GCA_963574575.1 of Galagoides demidoff. Classification (NCBI taxonomy): domain Eukaryota; kingdom Metazoa; phylum Chordata; class Mammalia; order Primates; family Galagidae; genus Galagoides; species Galagoides demidoff. Next base: position 24,630 of record CAUYQV010136609.1, on the reverse strand, counting down.
AGTAGTAACTACCCAGGGATGGTTTGAGGGCTCTCTGCCTCCCCACCTTGGGGGGGGCACCCCACAGGCTGGCAGCTGTACCTGCAGGAGACTAGGCCTAAGTCAGGAACCACAGCAGCAGCGGTGTCAGGACCACCTGCGTTTGACCACATGTTCTCTCCAGGCCTTGGGGTTTTTTTTGATAAAATGGGGGCACCCCCTGGGGAGCTTAAGGGGACTGAGAATTAATGCATGAAGAAGACTTAGGACAATCCCAGCAGACTCCGGGGCTGGGCGAAGGTGATGAACAGACTCTAAAGCAGAGCGAGAATGTGGATGCAGCTGGGTTGTTCCCCTTTCCTGCCACCTGCTACCCCACAGAGTGCAGGAGGGCAGAGGGGGCGCCTGGTGCCTCAGTGAAGACCCCAGCCCCTCTGCTCTGGCAGTGGGCTCTGCCAGCAACCCTCTTCTCTGATTCTCCTTTTCAGGACTCCCCTCCTCCACTGAGTACTGACCAGAGGGGACACAATGATCCATTCGCCCTGCTACTCTGCAGCCCAGGCCCCATCTCTTAGGCACCTTTGCCCATAGGCGTCATCGTGTTTCGGTCTTAAAGCTTTGGCTCTCTCCGGGCAGCCCTACTCCTCATCTTTAGACCGAGCATTATCCCAGTGCACTAAGACCACACGTGGAGCAGATTAGGCCCCCACCCAACAACAGGAATGGCAGCCAAGGGAGCAGTGATGTCTTTGAGCGCTCACAACCTACCAGGTAAGGCCGGGCAGCTTCAGAACCCTGCAGGCGTGGGTGTGATCCCAGCCCCACCCATGTCTCAAGCCTCAGGCAGGACCCCCCAGCCCTGTACAGCCTATGTGAGGATTCAGTGAGATAATGCCTGGGGTCCAGCATGTGGCATTGGGTGCTCGAGAGTGGCAGTGGCCATGATCTCTGTGAGACTGGACAGGGACAGTGGCAGGTCAGTGCAGGGCATCATCTGAAGTGACCTCCATTTGGCAGTGGCTAGTGTGGGACAGTTCTCTGGGCATTTGATTTCATTCTCACGCTGTGTCTGTAGCACTCACAGACACCCTGGCGTTGCCTGGGCATGCGGGGCCATCACTGACCACAAAGCCACCAGATCAGTGGGAGTTAGACCAATGTGCACCTTTCCCTGGGGCCTGGGGGAGAACAGGGGGTTGGGTGGGGCTTTGTACCTGCAAATTTTGTTTTGTGGGGAGGGCTACAAAAATGAGTTTTTAGTGGAAAGGGTGAAATCTATTATTGCTCTATTTAGGTTTTTTTCTCTGAGGCCTAATTTACACACAGTGAAGTGCACAGCTCCTAAGTGTGCAGTTTTCATTCTGTGAGTTTTGATAGACGTGTGCTTGCCTGCTTGTCAAGGTGTCCACCCAGGATGGGCAGCTGGGCACAGTTCCTACCAGCCTGGCCTCTGCCCAGAGTTCCCAAGCTCCCGGCTTCCCTCGTTCCCTCATTCTCTGGACTGGGTGACTCAGCTTCAGGCCCCACCCTTAGCACATCTTCTCTGCTGTTTAATCTGCCCCTGCTGGGTTGTGGGGGTCTCCTGGGTCAAGGTTCTGTAGTTATTTTGGTCAGGGCCACCCTCTGGTTATGGAGGCCAAGGCCTTCCCTGGGGAGATGAGGGAGGTTTGCCCTTTTCCTTAATAATGATGAGTTCCATTTGACCTCCATTTAGAATCTTCCAGAGTGCTTGCACTCAGCTGATTGCTTTGTTTAATGCTTGCCACAGACCTGAGAGACCAGTCTGGGCTCCATTTGTAGATTAGAGGTGAGAGGTCACCTGTGCACAGGTCACACAGCTGGGAGGTGAGGGAGCCAAGACTGAGGCTCTCTGGCCAACCCCAGATCTGCGTGCCCCACTGTGGCAGGGCGGCATCTGATATCCTCACCTTGTGCCTGCAGAGCCCTGCAGGGAGCAGGGCACTGGGTGTTGGGGATGAGCAGAGCAGTCTGCCCTCTTGGAATGGACAGGCTGGCTCCAAGGCCACGGCCTTCTCTAACTGGGACCACCACACATGAATGGCTGCCTCACTGCTGCCTAACTTTACCCTGGGAAGCAAGAGCAAGCTCATATTTGCTGAGGAGCACACCTCCCTCACCGTCACCCACAAGCCAAGCCCATCAGGGGCCCTGGTGACCATCGGGGAGGGGGGGGCTGCTGACTCAGCAGGCCCTTGGGCCACCGATAGACTGAGCCCCTCTCCTTCTGGAGGGAAATACAATGTGGGAGTTGAGACCATGAGTGCTGGGACTAGACCAACCCGGGTTCAGATCCTGATTCTATTCTGTGTGACCTTGGCCAAACCATTTAGCTCCTGTGTGCCTCGACTTCCCCAGGTATAAAAGGTGGGTGATAATAATAGGACCTACTTTGTGAGGTTATGTGAGGATTCAACTACTTAAGGCATGTGAACTACACAGAATTCAGAACATACAGTGTGTGCTCGAGTGGTAGCAAAGACATAACTGTTACTATAGTCCTCAACAATTATTGTTATTTAGACCTTTGGCTTGGGAAGTTGGGGTCTGCAAACTGAGATGCCTAAGAGGTTGATTCCTCATTAAAAGGTGCCCACTGCAGCTCCAGCCATTAAGTCCACTCTCCAGGCAAGCAGGTGGGGAAGGATTAATGCATTATTTTCTTAAAGAAGAGGCATTCCTTTCAAGGGAGTTTTTCTTCCTAGGTGGCCAAAACTGGGTCACGTGGGCAACCCTAGCTGCAAGGGAAGCTGAGAAATCAATTTTTTTAAAATGAGACTTATTTCTCTGGCAGAGTAAAGGAGATAGGCTGCAGAAGGGCAGGGTCTTTGCCACCCAGTACGGACCCTCCTCTCAGTGGGTACACCATACCCCCACGTCCCTGGGGAAGAGGCAGCTGGGGACCTCTGTTGCCTATCCTGCCTGCTGGTAAAGTTGTCCCCCAGGACAGCCCTGTTGGTAATTGGCATCTCGCCTGGGGCAAGAGAGCTGCTGTCTCCCAGGCAACACTTACTTCCTGCTTCCGAGGCCTTGTGAGCTCTGCTGTGTCTCTGGCTCCCCCCTCTTTCCCACCCAGAGGTCCAGGGTCACCATGGTTGTCCAGCGTCGACAGAAAAGTACACAGTTGATCTTTGCTTTTGCTGTCCTTGGGCAAAGGCCAGGACGGGTTTCTACAAGCAACTCTCCTGCCTTTGGCAAGAGGCTTCCTCTCTTGTCAGTGGGTCAGGAGAACTGAGCTGTACCAGGGGCTTAATAAATGCTGTCTCCAGCCCTCTAGCCCAGCACCGAGCAGGGGAACTTTGTGGTACAATGATGGCAGCAGCCTGTTCTGCACTGTCCGTTACCCCAGCCACGGCCAGGTGGGCGCACTTGAGATGTGGCGAGCACACCTGAGAGACCGAGCTGGTCATTTTGCTTCATTCTAATTAACATACACACAGCCACCTGTGCCTAGTGGCTACTGCCCTGAGCAGCACGGTTGCAGACAAGAGCGCAAGGCCTGTTTCCCCAAGGGGAGAATTGCATACATGGTAGCGATTTTCTAGGTTTATAAAGGAGTGGGTCCCTCAAAGGACACTGATATTTATGAAGGCCCTCAGAGGGACAGGTGACTCACCCAGAGTCACACAGTGAGCTAGTAGTTCCTCTGAGAGAGAAACTCAAGTCTTCCAACTGCATTTTTCATTGTTTCTGGAGTATGGTCACAGCCCTCTGCACAGAAGGAAGATGAGTTGTGGACACAGCACCTGCTATTGAGTCCCCTCCACACGTCTTGTTTATTCTCATCACCCCCATTTTACAGGTGAGACAACTGAGGCCCAGGGAGGCAAAGTGCCTGCCCGTGGTCCCAGAGCCAGATCATTGAGGGGCCGTGGGCTTGGAGCTCAGGCTGTCTGTGATTGCAGGCCCAGGACTGTCTCTGATTCTGAAGAGACTGAGGCGTGTGAGATCTGGGGCTCCACACCCAGCTGGGGCAGGTGCAGCTGGTAGGTTCTGATAAGCCACTCTTCTCTCAGGGGAGTTGTTTTTCCAGCCCTGTCTCCTAAGACTTGGCTCCTGTGGGTGCCACACCTGGTGCCCCGCCCTCGTGGCTCCCATCAGCTTGTTCAGAGCCTGACAGGGGGGTGGGGCCCAGGTGTCAAGTACACCTGCCAGGAAGGTTAGTACAGGAAAGATCTGCCTTTGTCACTGTTAGCCAAAGAGAAGGGCATGTGGCTCCCAGCCCCATCTCACTCTGTGTTCTCACCTAGGTGCAGGGTACGGAGAAAACTGTGCCAGACAGTCCTGTGAGGTGCAAAGCCCGCTCTCGTGATTGCCCGTTTCATTGCATCATGATCCCCATGGGATGGAAGTGGAAACAGGGGTCCTGGCAAGAGGGGCAACTAGGAAGTATTGACTGGATGAGAGTAGGTTTGTTGGAATAAAACACAGATGCCTGGTTATATTTGAATAAATTCCTTTTTAGAGACAGGCTCTTGCTCTATCATCCAGGCTGGAGTGCAGCAGTGAGATCACAGCTCACTGCAACCTCCAACTCCTGGACTCAATCGATCCTCCCGTGTAGCTGGGACTACAGGTGTACACCACCACACCCAGCTAATATTTGGGGGAGAGAGTCTCGCTGTGTCACCCAGGCTGGTCTTAAACTCCTGGGCTTTAGTGATCCTCCTGTCTTGATGATGAATAGATTTTTAACATACGTATGTTCCATGCACTATCTGGGGCACATTATACTAAAATATTTTTTATCTGTCTGAAATTTATATTGAACTCTGTGTGTGTGTGTGTGTACACCTGGGGGGAGGGGTTGTTTGGGTTTTTTGGTGCTTTACTTGTTTTGTTTGGTCAAATCTGGCAGCATGCGTAACAGCTGAGACACAGAGAAAAGACATAAGGCTTGCACAAGGTCACAGCAAAGTCACTGACCAGGCCTGGATTTGAAGCCAGCTCTCTTGGAATCCGCTGCCTTCTTCACAGACAATAGGAAACAACCTGGGTAGCTTATTCAGGGCAGTTTGAAAGGCCCTGAAGTCACACCCCTAAAAAAAAAACCACACACACACAAAGTAAACCTACCTTCTACCTGTGCAGTTATGTAAATATAAGTCACGTACGTTATCAGTCACTCATACCTTGCTGTGAAATAGACTCTTGGTGACAGTCAGTGGGAGCAGGGACCCTGGGATGGGCAATTGGGGAATATTGATGAAGGGGAGAAGATTCTAGAGTCTTGTGTATTGATAACAGATGGCACGCTGGATCAGGGCATGGAGGGGGTTTGGGGTTAAGGCCCTTGTAATCTGACCTCTCCAGCCTTCCTCCTACTCTTTCTTACCTCATGCCCATTTCCTGGCTGCTCACTGTCCCCATTTTCCCACCTCCTTGCCTTTGCTCATGCTGGACGCCCCCGTCCCCTCAGTCTTCCAAGGCCTCCGAGGCCCATCTGACCTGCCACCATCTCCCAGAGGACGTCCTGGTGCGCCAGGTGGATACAGCCCCACTGTGTTGTGCTCACCTGTGTGTGCTTCTAGTCACTGGAGACTTCGGGGCCAGGGGTCTTCCCTTCTCCATCAGGACACCCTGTTTCTGGGATGAAGGCAGAGAAGGGGCCACAAAGCAAACCTCCATCACTACAGCCTTGCTCCGAGATGTGGGCCCTTCCTGGCTGCCTCCCTGGGCTCAGCAGCTGGGGTCCTTGGGTCCATGTTCGTGATGGGGTCAGGGTGCATTAACCTGAGGGTGGGGTCTGCCTGGGGCACTCACCCACATGTCCCCATTCCTGGAGCGGCATCTGGCACAATCAGGTGCCCATAAATACCTGTTGGATGGGTGGAGTCACTCGACAGACAGTCTTGAGCACCTGGGAAGTGTGCTCTCCCCAGTACCCGAGACCCCGCAGAGAGAGACCACACTACCAGGGACAAGGGACTAGGTCCTGCTCTTGGGAAGCCGCGTCCACTGACAGGAAATAAGTGGGCCTCCAGCATCAGGATGGGGCTTTGTCAGGTTGTCTGACATGCTGTCGACACTGGACAGGATGGGGTCATTTTAGGCCTCTTGAGGCAGGGACAGTGACGCTGAGACTGACAAGAAGGGATCTGGGAAGAGGGGAGGGAAGCCCCCTGGCAGGTAGCTCTGCAGAGGCCCTGAGGTGGGGCCACTCTAGCACCTTCCAGAACGGAGAAAAGCAGAGAGCCTGAGGGTGGCCACTCTAGGGCGCCCAGTATCCAGATAGCTTGTCCACAGAGCGAGATGATACACTTGCCTTCCAGTGGGGCCCTCACCTCGCTCACTCATCTATGGGGAGAGCAGTCCTGGGTCAGGAGGTGCCCTGGAGGCCTCCCCTCCTACAGGGGCACTGGACCCAGCCTCGTCACTCTCTGGCTTCCTCTTTGAGGAGAAATTGGGGTGAGGGGGCAGTAACCGGTGCTGAGGCTGAGACAGCGGCAGCCAGGCAGGTCTGGTCAGCTGTGGCTGTTCCATCTGCTCCTTCAGCAGATGCTCCTCAAGGGTAGCTGGGGGTCAGGCACTGTTCTAGGCATGGGAATGTGACCATGAACAAAACAGACCCAAGTCTCTGCCCTCCTGCCTTATACACAGCCAATAAATAAACACGTGCGTGTAGCGTGGCTGCCACAGAGAAAGGGCAGAGAGGAGAAGGCTGAGCTCCAGAGCCAGGGCGGGGTGTGCTGAGCTTCCACCAGCTGTGGTGGGCGCAATAGCTCTCCTGCCCAGGAGCCTGTGTTCAGTTTGGGAAAGACACGTAAACAGAATCGAGGAGGCAGAATCAGGCAGGGGAGGCCCTCCGAGGAGGTGATAGGCATGGGGGCTGTGTCACCATGAGGACCTGGCCACAGGAAGAACTAGAAAAGGGTATTCCAGGAGGAGGGTCGCCAGGACTAAGGCCCTGAACCTGGACACAGCCCGGTGTGTTACAGGGGTGGGGCTGGCAGGGCTGCAGGGTGGGAGGAAGGAAAGAGGAATGTGTGAGTTAAGGGTGTAGGCCCAAGCTAACCCCAAGGGGCCGTGGCAGTGAGTAGTTCAGAATGTCCTTTAGTCGTGTCCTGGTGAGGTTTGCTCGCTCTCTCTTTTTTTTTTTTTTTTTGAGATGGAGCCTCAAGCTTTCCCCCTGGGTAGAGTGCCATGGCATCACAGCTCGTAGCAACCTCCAACTCCTGGGCTCAAGCGAGTCTCCTGCCTCCGCCTCCCAAGTAGCCGGGACCACAGGGGCCCGCCACAACACCCGGCCATTTTTTGGTTGCAGCCATCATTGTTGTTTGGCGGGCCCGGGCTGGGGATTCGAACCCGCCACCTCAGGTGTATGTGGCTGGCGCCTTAGCCGATTGAGCCACAGGTGCCAAGCCTCCTCGCTCTGTCGATGTGCTTTCCTGGGAGTTAGGCAGAGCTGCACACAGCCCGTGTGGCTGCTCTGGCCGCTGCCCCTCCCACCCTCTTGTCACTCTGTGTCCGTTTTGCGCAGGTGAGCTGACCCAGGAGTTGATGTGTCCATCGGCCTGCAGGGCTGAACCACTGACTACAGGTCAGTGAGCGCACTTCTCACCAGGGGACAATGGTTCACCCTCTCAGTACCTTCCCGAGGTTCCCCAGGGCCTAAGGGACACCACTGCTCTCCTTGGCCCCATCCCTGGGGACTCATCGTGTGTAGGGTTGGATTTAAATGCCGCAGGAACCTTTGCCCGTGGTGCCTCCGTGTCTCTGCTCATTGCACCCCGCTTTCCTGTGGGATAGTCGGGTGTGAGTGCTAAAGTTCCGTCTCCGCAGTGCTGAGCTCTGAAAGGTGATGGGTTTTGTGAGATGTTTCGAGGGTGTGGTTTTAGGGCTGTTTTCCTCTGCAGGTGACTGACTCTGAGCTCAGGCCCGCCAGGCCTTGGTTCAGTCCCAGCTCTGCTACCTACTAACTGTGTGACCTTCGGAGTTACTTAATCTCTCCGAGCCTCCACGTCTTACCCTGTAAAATGGGAGCTCTGAGGCCCAGGCTCAGAAAGTTGTGATGATTTAAATGTGACTGTGTATGTAAAGCTCGACTCGGCATGCCGCTGGCTTGTGGTTATGATGCCAACTTCTAAGACTGTCGGCTGTTGGAGTGGACACTCCCGTGCTGTGACAGCAGCACTGAAACCCTCAAGAGGGTGGGGGTTTTGCCAGGTGCTATCTGTAGACTGCGGGTGGGGTCCGGGACAGGGGCTGGGGCTCTTTGGAATAAGGTCGTGTCTTATTCCCAAGGCAGAACGTTTTCCTCCCTGTGCACCTGTAGGACAGGCGTGTAACGCAGAGTGTCTTCACACTGTCCCCAGAACACCTCAGGAGTAGTAGCCATTGTCCCCTCTGCTAACGATGTGCTCTTCTCCCCCAGTGCTCCTACGGGAAGAAGTGTCCCGGCTTCAGGAGGAAGTTCACCTTCTCCGGCAGATGAAGGAGATGTTGGCAAAGGACCTGGAGGAGTCCCAGGGTGGCAAGTCCTCTGAGGTCCTCTCGGCCACCGAGCTCAGGGTCCAGCTGGCCCAGAAGGAGCAGGAGCTAGCCAGAGCCAAAGAAGCCTTGCAGGGTGAGTGACATCAGCAGCAGGTCTCTCGCCGGTGACTCGGGCTCAGGTCCTAGCGGCCCAGGGGTGCTAGGATCCTCTCTCTGCAGGGGGAGTGACGTGGATGGACATGGGGGTCGCGCAGCGCCCACCCCTAGTCAAGGTTGCCCTGGGCCTTCTTTGGGTAGAATTCTGCATCGTGCTGGGGTAGGTGTAGATTGTGCTGACCACCGCACGTTGTCCATCGTGGTGGCCGGATGTGGGGCGCCTCCCTCTCAGGTGTGAGTGGCGGGTGGACATCTTTGCTGTGCTAGGCTATTGACCTAGCATCTGGGTCTCTTTCCCATCACCATTAGGGTCTGTTGGTGCCTGCCCTCATGGGACAGCGTGGATGTGCTGCGTTGGCTCTGGGAGGCCACACCCATGTCCCACGCATTGCTCTTGCTCACCATAGTGGGCGGGGGGTGGGGGGAAGAGTTGGAAGGCAACACGGTATAGGTGTCTAGGTGACTTCTCGACCAGAGGGACAATGGACAGGTGACCACCATGTGGCCAGTGTATCCTCAGCTAGAAATTGGTCTAGGAAACAAGGAAACCAATGAGCTGTATGCTCAGCCTGGCGCTGACATGGGACCCCATGTCCCTATCTCCTAGGAGGCACCTGCCCGTACTCCGTGAGGCTGGAGGAAGCCTTGAAAGGTTATTTGAGAAAGGTTGGAAACTGTCCTCTAACTTGTCGACTGGTTCCACAGTGCTTGGAGAACTCAAACATTTGGGGAGAAAATAGACTTTGGGGTCTGCATGGATTCTCTTGAGCCCTCTTAGCATCTTTTCTGGGTGGGGGGAGGGTAATAAAACGTTGCAACCTGCTTTCCACTTATCGTTTCTTGGAATAACAAATACTCTTTTAAAATGTCGTTTCTGAAGCTAAAGCAGGTTTACTAGTTAGGCTAAGGCCATTCTGCCATAACAAAGAGGCCCGAGAGCAGAGTGGGTTAAAGAATCTGTTTCTCCTTTAACTATCCCCAGGCGAGTGTTTGAGGCTGGTGGGTATATGTGCTCCCCTCCGTCCTGGAGAGACCCAGGGAAAGAGGCAATATCAAGGGCCAGCGATTTCCCCTGGTGAGAGCTTGGTCTAGCGGCCATGCTTTGCTGCAGAGGGTGCTGAGAAGCTGCCCTCCCTGCCCAGCTTCCCAGGGGCAGAGAAGTATCCAGTTGGCCATGTCCCAGCCCTATAGGACTCCAACAGGGGAAAGGTAGATTTTGCTGGACGGTTAGTCAGCTCAGCCAGACCAGGCTCCCTGACCAGAAGTGTGATGTGAGCAGCAGTCTGCCTGTCCAGGGCCCAGGTGACCGTCTCCCCGGGAAGTCTGGGAAATTGTTGCGGGTGAGCACGTGCCCGGAGTGTCCCAGTGCTCTCTGTGAGAGCTTGTTTCGGCTACATGTGCTGCTCTCCAAGGCAGGTAAACAGCCCTTTTCCATGGGGGCTTTGTTCCCAGTGAGGTCACTGGGACAGTGTTCTGGGTGATCTTTTCAAGGCGTGGCAGACATTGGTATACACCGTGACCCAGCTGATGCTGTGTACTTGAGAAGTCACTTTACCAAGCATAACGCTTCTTCTCCACACAGCCATCCCTAGATCTGCAGTCTCAGCAGATTCATGTGAGCTGCCCTCCCTGCCCAGCTTCCCAGGGGCTCAGAACGTCTCAGGATGGAGACCCAGGTCTTGGGAATCTCCCACAAGAAAGTTCTGCTGGAACCAGGCTATGCAAGCTGATGTCGTTTTTTCTTGCTGAGTTCTGTGATCCTCAGAGTCAGGAAATGGCCAAATGCTTTCTCAGCCACCTTTCCCAGTGTATATGCCAGGGACAGAGAAACTACCTTCCACATCCTTGGCCAGGGACAAAATTCTCACCGCTATTTTCTCTTCCGGATCTGGGAGGAGGAAAAAGCCTCCCACATCTGTTTCTAGTCCCAGAGGGGCTAAGGAGGGGAGTAAACAGAGGATGTTGACCCCATCACTTCCCAGTTCCCTATAGCTTTGCCTCCCTGAACCTCAGTTTTGTGATCTGAGTAATGGGACAGTAATGGAAGTTTTGCAGGAGGTTGTGTCTAAAAAGGTGATCACTCCTGCCATTATCACAATGTCCATCTTTCTCCCGTCAGCTTGCAAGGCACAGAGCTGTTTTGGCAATTCTTGCTAACTCTCCCAACCAGCCTTGCCCAGGGACTCAGAGCACTGCCCGACGGGGCGGCCCCTTTGCAGGAGGGATAAGGTAAGCAAGAGGATGTGTCAGTGTTCATTAGTGGAAAGCTTTACAGAGCTTCTGTTCTGCACCAGCACAGATCTGAGTACCTTATTTACCATTCACCTCAGTCCCGCCAGCAGCTACTAAACCCTCTTTCACAGATGGAGACACCAGAATGAGGTTCAGTGCCTTGGCCAAGGTTACAGAGCTAATTAGCATAGAGACTGCTACTGATACGCCTCAGCTTCCCTGTGGGTGTGGTCATTAGCCAGGAAGTTGGGCTGGATGCGAGAGACCAGAGGCTGTCTTATGGGGATGGTGTTTCTGGGCTTGAATCCCAGCTCTACCATTTATTAGCTGTGTGACCTTGGATAAACTCTTTAACCTCTCTGAACCATTGTTCCTTAGTTGAGGGTGGTAATAACGATACTTACTTTTCCTGTAATTGGTACAATAATAGTAGTCAGTTCATAGACTTGTTGTGATGGTTAAATGAGATAAAAAGTGCTTAGCTCAGTGCCTGGTACTGTTAGTGCAAATACTATATGACTATCAGATTTGTGGGGCAGGGCCTGGAGGGGCTTGGCGAATCTCCCGGATCTTCTTGGAGGCATTGACCTGAGACCCTCGCCCCTACTTCTGAGCCCATCTGAGCTCAAGGTAGCCACGTTCCTGAAAGACAGTGAGGTAGGCACGATACACCCTCAGCCGCCCAGAGCACCCTGCCTGGAATTCTACAAAGTCATAAATAAGATGCTTCCTCTCACCAGCTGCAGCACGTGGTGAATAAATTGCAGACAGATGTGGGCAGAAGGAGTCTGGGGCATGCAAAGGGATTTATGTGCCCATAATGAGGAGAGTGAGAATAAACGTACGAGCAAAGCAAGCAGCAGATGTTGGGCGACACTTGTTAACAACCAGTGTCCCCCTGGTCGGGGAGAAGCAAAGCCCCAAAGACTTCCACTCTGGCAGACCCCCCTCACCCCCAAATCAGTCTTTGGGTTTGGATGAGACCTGAATTTTCCAGCCTGTCAGAGGATTAGGAACTCAGGCGAACACCCGAAATATCCGTCGTCCTTGCTTTCAATGTCCAAGCAACGAAAAGAATCAAGAAATGGGGGTTTAGGAGGCTCCTTTGTCTCTTTGGGAATGAGCACGGGAATGTTTGTTTTAGCTCTTTGTTCTCATTATGAGTTTAAAGGCAGAGCCCTGATTGTTTGAGTCAGAATGGTATCCTGGCCCGATCCCTGCCCTGCACACGTGGCGGCCCGTGGGGACCCTTCTGGGGTGTCTGTCTCTTCATTCCCTCAGGCCTCCCCAGTCTCGTGGTTTCTCCAGGAATCAAGGCAGCACAGAGATGAGAAGAATGAGAATTTGCCTTTCTCCTTTTGAAATCGTTTCGCAGCACGTGAGGAGTGTTGAGCTTGTTCCCACGACAATAAATATTCTTTGAAAACATAATTTTTAATGACTGCATAATGATCTACCAAATGGAGCCACCATAATTTATTTAGCCATTTCTCTATTATTGAACACTTAAGTTGTTTCCACTTTTTTTCCTCTCTTGTCTCTTTTTTGCCATTATCTAAAACGGCAGCAAAGACCCATGTACGTAGATCTGTGTGTTTTCTTAGGACAGCGTTTCTCGAACATGTTGCTCTCAGGCCCACTTGACACTTTTATAAAATTGAGGACTCCAAGTAGCTGTTGTTTGTATGGTGTGGGATCTGTTGGTATTTACCATGTCTGAAATTAACACTAGGAACAATACTGAAACCTCCAGTATTTTACAATAATAATAATAGCACACCCACGATATGTTAACATAAATAAAATTACATTTTGAATGGAAAGTATATTTTCCCAAACAAGAAGATTTGAGTAAGAAGAGCAGCAGTGTTTTTTTTGTTGTTGTTTTTAAACATTCTTGCCAAACTCATGGATGTCTTGGCTTCAGAGCAAACTGCTGAATTCTCATCTCTGTTCCTTGGGTCTGTGGTGATGTTTGGGTTGAAAATCTGGCATCACATAGGTGTGTTGTTGGAAAAAGAAAGACTAGATTAATTGCCTAATTACATAATTACGGATTTTGCTCTTTGCTAAAACTCACTTGGTGGTCGTTTCTTGAAGGTTCATTTCAGTGTGGAATCTGAAACCTTATCTAACAGTCTTTGTACTCTGCCACATTTAAAAGCCACTAGTCCAATTTTCTCTTTGAAATGGGTGTTTTACCCAATGGTCTTTTTTAAACACCATACATTGATCATTTGGAAAACACTGGTTCCCTAAGATGTGCAGATCTTCCAAATGTTGACTTATTTTGTCCAGTCTAAAAATTCACGTGTGTTAATATCACCCAGCAGTCTCATCAGAGGAGTCTTTAAAGTCCTAAGAAACTGTTGAAGTCATGGTGCTAGATGAGGCATGTTAAAATTGTTACTTGCAAGGTCAAGTTTGATCATTGGCAACAAATCCTGGCACTTGTTTTCCTAGAGGTAAGGGGCTCCCTTAGTTCATTTCTAAGCATAGTTTGTTAGTTTGCCAAATAGTAGTTTGTACGTCAGTCATTCTTTTGAGTGCAAATGACCTATGGAAAAGTGGCTAGTTTAGCTTGCAACTCAAAAAAACACACACAGCTTTTTCCTTGCAACAGCCATTGTACTCCAGTATGCAGCAAAAGAGCTTTAAATGCACTTCCCATTTTATTAAAAGACATGCACTCAAGAGACTAAATAAAATGAGTACTTTTTACTGCTTCATCAAGGACATGGCTATGTAAAACACCTTTCATTAAACTGTAAATATGTGATGTAAAGAACATAATGATTAGTGATGCAATTTGATGCAACTGCCATGATTTCTACTAAGATGTCAGCATTTTAATCACCATCGCTTTTGAACCAACCATTGCTTTTGAACCACATGGTAAAAAAGCAGCTAACATCAAAGAATTCTCTCTTTTTTTTTTTTTTTTTTGAGGCAGAGACTCAAGCTGTCACCCTCGGTAGAATGCAGTGGTGTCACTGCTCACAGCAACCTTCAACTCTTGGGCTTAAGTGATTCTTTTGCCCACCACGACTCCCAGCTATTTTTTTGTTGCAGTTGTCATTGTCGTTTAACTGGCCTGGGCTGGTTCGAACCTGCCAGCCTCAGTATATGTGGCCAGTGTCCTACCCACTAAGCTACACTTGCTGCCAAAAAGTATTGTTGTGAAAATAGTTTTCCTTGCAGACGGCTGCAGTGATACTGGTGGTGGTGACGGCTAACATTTTTGAGCATTTTTTATTATGCAGCACATTATAGAACTTTAACTCGTTTTATCCTTACAACAACCCTGCGAGGTTTGTCCTGTTATTGCCCCATTTTATGGAAGAGGGACAAGTACTAAGAGCTGGTGAATGGGTCATGGTTACACAGCAGTACCTGGTGAGAGCCAGGTTTGAACTTCAACAGTACAGCTCTGAAGCCCTTGTGTGATGCCCACGGGACAGAGAGGATTTCACTTTGGGGAAACAGCTGGAACAAAGGCAAGAAACAGGTCTGTGTATGGGGGTGGGCCAGGACACTGATACTGAGGCTTTGCTGCAGGGGATGGTGGGAGAGGATCATGGTGACCCTCAGGGGCCACACCGAGAAGCCCAGTGACCCTGTAGGAGTCACTATGAGAAGGGGGGTGTCTTTGAATGTCCCCATTTCCCTTCCCCACCCCCCCGCCTTTGCAGCCTGGTCTCTGTCTTTCCAGCATATATGTGTGTCTACACCATGTGGGTGGATGGGTGTGTGTTTACATCATGTGAGTCCTGAATGTGCCTATAGTATTATGTCCCTTTTGTCCCCTCAGGGTCTTTGCACATTGCATTGGTGCTTCTTTCTCCCCTAGCCTCTTTTTTTTTTTTTTTTTTTTTTTTTTTGAGACGGAGCCTCAAGCTATCCCCCTGGGTAGAGTGCCAGCCATGGCATCACAGCTCGTAGCAACCTCCAACTCCTGGGCTCAAGCGAGTCTCCTGCCTCCGCCTCCCAAGTAGCTGGGACCACAGGCGCCCGCCACAACGCCTGGCCATTTTTTGGTTGCAGCCATCATTGTTGTTCTGCTGGCCGGGCTGGGGATTCGAACCTGCCACCTTAGGTGTACGTGGCTGGCGCCTTAACCGATTGAGCCACAGGCACCGAGCCGGGTTATTTTCTTCTTTCATTTCCCTTCTCACCTCTTACCTGGAAGGATCCTACTGACTTCTTAAAAATCCATACGAGGATGGGAGAGAATGTTGTCTCTAAATTTTCCTTGACCAGCTCTTTGGAAAATGTTATTAATATCACAGGGTGGGGGGAAGGGAGGGCAAGAGTCAGTGTTTTATTCTTCAAATACAATTCTGTTTTATTCTTTACATACAATTGCCCGTAGGAAGAAAAGCAAGGAAGAGGAAGGGAAATTTCTATCTAGCTGGAGGAATAACAAAGAAAATCAAGTCTGGCCCTTGCAGGTGCTGGTTTGAGTACTGATGCTGGTGTTCGGGGAGTCGCTTGCTGGGGCAGATGGAATATGCACACCCCAGGCATTACACTGCATGCACACAGATATTTTGAAAATCTAACATTTTGAATGTTTGCAGAGAGCTGGGAATCACTTCTTAGAACATAGTGTGAAGACGAATATCAATCTGAGTACGGAGAGGCAGGGATTTGTAGCCAGGTTGACTCATTTCGCTGGTAAAGACACAGTGCTCGTGAAGATGAGGTTTTATGTTCAGACCACGCATCTGTAAGTGAGCTCGGGGCAGAGAAAGAAAGTGCTCATCACCACAGACTTTTGCCTTTTTTCCAGGCATCTTAGAATTTTCCAAGATTTACACAAGGGAAAATTGGAATAGAAATGTAACTTAATCTCAATTTTTAAACTTAATTTTTGTTTACTGCAAATATCTTTGTCAGTACTGGACACCCAACTCCTTATCAGTTGCCTGTTACCAAAAGATCAGTGCTACAGACTTTGCACACCTAGAACTCTTCAGGGAATGGAAAAGGAAAAAATAAATTATCACATGCTATTCATTTAGCAATATAATGTGATGTCTATTTCTATATAATACCTAAATATATAAAAATAAAGATTATAGTAATCATTGAATTTTGTGTGCATGGCCTTAGCCTCTATTTAGATTAGAAAATATCTAATATATTCTAATATATTATATATATTCTAACATATATATATTCTAATATAATCTAAAGATTTTATTGCCTAAAATCTTTCTGTTAATCCGAATCCTGTCTATATATCAATGTGCTACTTCAATTTTGGTCTGTAAAAGAGTGTAGGGAATGACTGCTGTATTCAGGGAATTGCATGTTTAAGAATCACCACAAAAAATAATGAAAGAAACAAAAACTTCTCTGCTTTTTCATCCAGGACTCACATAAATAAACATGCAGTCAATGTTAGTGAAATAAACAAGCATCGTCTCTGCTCATTTATAGTTCCTTCAGTTGATTCACTTCTGAAATGATAATCAGCAAAATTATCATTGATTTTATTAGATTCTTTACTAAAGACCCAAGATTAAATAAACATTGACACATTCTTTGGTCTTCAGCCATATAATATTTCAAGATTATGTATTTATTTCCTGCTGAAATGGGACAGGTATCTGAAAGGGAAGAGCTAGCTCTCTCAAACATCAATTTCTTCTTCATCCTTCCTGCATTATAGTAGTGTAATCATGACACAGTAATACTAAAGCATAAATACCACTATTCATATACTATTCATATATTTAAAAAATTACTTCCCAAACTGATCTGCCAGTGCTGGAGTAGCAGGCCAGAGCTGAGGGCAGGTCAGCATCACACACGCATGTTTTGGCCTATGAACCGCTGGTTCAGTGGACCTAATAAAAATCATTGATAGGCAAGAAGAAATTCTCTGCATTTTAAATGTAAAAATGTGTCCTGTTCTTCAAGAAAATAGAGAAACCTACATACATAGAAGTGATGCTAAGAAATGACATCAAAAGGACAACATGATGGCAATAAAGTGTGGCCACTATATTTTAAATATTTCTATTTGCAGAAAAAGACAATGATTTGTTTACAGATACAAAATTAAGCACAATCAGAAATGAGGCAGAAGCCCTTCCAAGTTGGAGCATAGCATGGCATCTGGAGTAAGGAAAATGTTCAGAGCCTAACTCTATGAGTTGCAGGATGTTGAGCTGTCCTTTTTTATCTTTGTGGCACAGTTTCCTCATCCATAAAGTGCTATAATCATTGAAAGTGCTTAGAAAACTATAAGACATTCTGCAAAGTTGTATTTTTGTGTGTGTGAGATCTCATGAAACCACAGCATATAGCTCTGTAGCATTAAGCATGATTCCAAATTGCATCTCATCCTTTGAGATACTGTGAAGAGCTGAAGGAATAGTTTAAGGTCACGTGACAGGGAAACAAACCCAGACAGATCTTTCAATCATTTTAACTTTGAATCCCTTATTTCAGGGATTTTCAGGCTACTCTGGACTACGTTCTATTTGTGTGTGTGTGTGTGTGTGTGTGTGTGTGTGTTTTGTTTGTCTGTTTGTTAGTTTTTAGCAGGCCGGGGCTGGGTTCAAACCCACCAGCCCTGGTGCGTGTGGCCGACACCCTACCCACTGAGCTATGGGCACAGCCTGGACTGCATTCTAAATGGTTTGTAAATCCATTGCCTCCTACAACTCTTCGCTAGGGAGTCTTACCATTTCTTATAACAACAACTAAAAGTCTTGGTTCCCTTCAATCTCTGTTGCACACCTGCCATTACCAGGATAGTCCTTGTAAAATGCAAAACTCACCTTTGTACATGGCCCGTTTAATGTCTCCCCATTGTGCAAAGAACACTCTGCCCCTTGATTTTGATACCAAGGATGTTTTGGCTCAACTCTTATAAAAATAAACACTTGATTAGCATATACCAACATTTATGAGTTTTCATGGGAGACAAATTTTGCAGAAAAAGAATCCATTATGTAAATTTTATTCCCTGAGTATTTTATAAATCACAGTCAATTTTTATTTTTTATTTTACTGAATTAATGTTCAACAGCATCACTTTCATTTAATATTTGCAAAAACTATTTGATTTATGAATCAAATTTACATGCATCAAATTTTACTGATTGTAGCTTGTGCCTTTGGGAAATATCCTTTGCAGAAATCATTTTTTTTAAGTGTAATTTTTCTTGTCAAACAATACAAATCTAAATTTTCAAAAGCATTGTAATTCTTCTTTTTGTCCAGAAACATTTCCTCTGTGTAGTTACTGGCAGTTAAAAGTAATTTTCCTTGACATTTCAATGCTATGTAGAATGTAACTTATGAGATATAATTTATATAATATAATTTTCACTTGTGTCAGAATTTGGGCAGTATTAGCCATTCTCAAATTAATGTTTTGTTGAAATTTCAATTGGTAATAATCATTTTGAGATTTAGAGCTCTTTCATCTAGAGTTATTTTGAGATTTTAAGACAGTTTTAATTATTTGTTAGGTAGCCAATGGGAACTTTAGAAACACTACTAGGACTGATTCGTGGTCTAAAATTATCCTATCTGAATTCTCTTTCCTTTGTGGGAAATTCTTCTAATTAACCTACATACCTTGTGCCAACTTTTTATCCATTAATGGGGCAAAAGTAAAGAGAAGAATCAAGATGACAAATTTAAAACGTTCTCAGAGTGAAAGGGTGAGTGGGGAAAGTGTCTAATTATCCTCCCTTGGTCTGTGACAGCTTTCAGCATTGCACATGCAATTCTAATTGAATCCCTTCAAACCTCTCTGGCTTTGTCTATAACCACCTTGGGATCTATACTATAGACTCTTGTAGTAACTTTCACTTTCCTAAGAATGTAATATGTTTCTGTCTCCTGACTGTTGGCCATGCTGTTTGCTATTTTTTTCTTTTTTTGCCCCTCCACATCTTTTTTTCCCACTGGGGAAAATTATAATTGCTCTTCAAGATTTAGTCCAAAGATCACATCTTCTGGGCAGCCCTCTGTATGTCCCCTGCTCTTCCACCCCTTTCCCCCTGAATGGTGGCTCTTTTGCTGTGATGATCCTGTGCTGTGATGGATGATGTGAATAACCCTCTTGGCACTCTCTTTCCTTGGCTTCCACGGTAGCTGGTAAGGTCAGTAGGTTACCACTGGGTCTCTGCTGGTTTGTCAGGGCCCGCAGGTGCTCAGTGATAGTTTGCTGAATGAATGGATGGCAACTACCACCCTCTGTTAGAAAAGCACTTAATGATTCTGTCCTTTTGTTGTTGTCATGTAAGTGAATTATTCATGGGAATATTTTTTTATATGGAAAATACCAGGACATAGTAGAGAGAAGAAATTGCTTAGAGTCCTTGCTAACATTTTGGATTCTTTTCCTCCCTCTTTTGATCACATGCTGTGTATAAAATTGCATATTCTGATTGCTTTCTAAGTAAATCATGACTTAGAATCATGGCAATTGGAGAAACACAGAAATGAGTAAATAGGCATACAAAAATCTCACAGATTCTTACCATGCAAGCCCTAAAAAGTTTCTTTACTTGATCAGGCCAAATAAATCTATTCATTTATTTATTAATTTATTAATTCATCTGATGAACAACTACTGCTGTGAGGGTTTTCCCTGAACTCCTGGCTGGGCATCCCATATTCAATGCCTATCTTCACGAAGTCTAGAATCTCTCTGTGGCAGTGGCTGCTTGGAAGTGGGTTTTAAATCTTCCTAAATCTCCATCAGTGTTCCAGCATTTCCTTCCCAAGGTAATAATATACTTTGCCACAGATAATTATTGAGTTGTCAATCTTTTTTAAATTATAAATTTAAAGATCACTATTTTAATAACTCTGTATGATATACTAAGTGAAAATTCTATTCTCACAAGACTACCTCCAGGTCAGATTTTCTCTGCAGATTTTTCACTTATAGACATTTTGGAACTGCCACTAAGTTGTATAAGATTATTATTATTAGTTATTTAAAAAAAAATAAAGGTGATCGATGCAAAGAGGGCTTTGACAATAGTTTTAATTTGTTTTGTCTTTTTTTGTGATTTATTCTGGATATAAGATATTTATTTGGAGAGGAAAAGTTAAAACATACACCAATACATACTACACAAATAAATCCTTAGTTCTTTTATTGGTGGTCTTCAGAGAAATTTCCCAAGGTCATCATCTACTAACAAGTGGGGGCTGGGATGAGTTGGGGGCTGGAGTTCCTGGGTCAGATTCTAGGTCTGTTACTTTTCCACTGGTTAATCAATCTTCTCAGCAGGTAGGTAGTTGAAGACATGACTAGATGATGGTGGGCAAATCATAGCAGGACTTAAAGGAAGATGGTAGTTTCTCAGGTGTCGTTTGTAGGAGCTCATTTACTATGTATATGAACCATTATGCAGTGAGCCTCTTCCTTATCTTCAGCAAGGTCTAATTCACTTAAGGTCATCTGTGTTTTATAAAAGGCAAAAAGACTTCTTTGACCGATTAATATGTCTTTCCTATGAATGCTGATGCCACACAAATAACGCAGATGTGATGTGTTACAATCATCTTGAAAAAGAATTTAATGCACTAAGTCTGTCTTGAGGTGAGTGATATGATGGAAAGAATGGATTTTCCCCCACCTAATTTGTTTTTGATATTACATAAAGTGAAAGACATTAAATAATTCACCAAAGTATCTAGATTTTTTTTGTTTTTGATGTGCAAGGGAAGTAATTTGACCTTTGTTAAGCACTTTGATCATGGAAAACACATGAGGTTTTCATCTTATTCCAGGAAGTATAGACACCAGATAATCTTTTCATAGTCATCCAAGAAGCATTTTAAATGAATCAAGTAAATCTTTCTTACACTTTTTTTTTTTATTCCTGAGACAAGTTAGCTATAACTTCGGGGGAAAAAAAGTTTATAGTTAATATGATAAATGTAGATGTTCAATCAGATCATTTAGGTCAAATATTCTATTTTGACTTTGTAGACTTAGATTTCCTATTGGCTAAATAAGATTTTAGCTTCTGCCTCATAAACTCTATTTCTCCTTTTCAATGATCCATGTTCTTACCTTCTGAATTTACTTATTGATACCTTAAGTATGATTAAGGTAAACCTGGGCTAAGAAAAATAAGTGAACTAGAAGCTATTACTTGAAATTTTGAGTATGAGAGGAGGCAAGATATGACAGAAAAGGGCAAAAAAAAGGATGAAAGTAACTTAAAAGGGATGGTGCTAGAAGTGTTGATTCAGACAAGCTGTCCTTTTATTTATTTGAGACAGAGTCTCAAGCTGTCACCTTGGGTAGAGTGCTGTGGCATCACAGCTCACAGCAACCTCTAGCTCTCAGGCTTAAGCAAGTCTCTTGCCTCAGCCTCCCAAGTAGCTGAGATTACAGGCACCCACCACAATGCCCAGCTATTTTTTGGTTGTAGTTGTCATTGTTATTTGGCAGCTGTGGTCTGGATTCAAACCCACCAGCTCTGGTGTATGTGGCTGGCACCTTAGCTGCTTGAGCTATAGGCGCTGGCCCAAGCTATCCTTTGAAAGTATGTATGATGTCTTTGAAATCTTGCCTGGATTTCACTGTGAGCCTACCAGTCATGAAACATGGGGGAAATTACCATTAACAGCCTCCCTTCCTCATCTGTAAAATGGGAATAATGGCAAGAGATAGTAAATGAGATGATATACGTGGCACTCATTGATTTACTAGTTATTTATAGAGCCCCTTATTTGGTGTCAAGAACTATTCTAAGTGCTGATACGGTAGTAAATAAATCAGAAAAGATGACTATTTTCATGACATTTACATTCTAGCAAGGACAGATAAAAAAACAAGAAAATGAATAAATAATGGAGACAACCTCGGATATAGACAAGCACTGTGAAGAAAATTTGTGTGATATGGTAGAGAGAGGCCAGATTCAGGGGCAAATGCACCTTTATACAGAGTGGTCAGGGAAGGTCTTTTTGAAACAGCGTCATTCTGTTGGCTGATAAGAACACAGAGACCCATATGGAGAGGACTAGGAAGGAGACTAGCCCAGGGCAAAAGCAAACACATGGGTGCATCCAGGACACAGAAAGATCTAGGGCCTGTGGTGTGTGAGTAAAAACTGAGTAGTGGGTTGAGACGGGAAAGGTAAGGAGGAAAGTCTTATAGGACCTTGTGGGAAATGGAAAGGATCTGAATTTTACCCTAAGTTAAAGTGACCAGATTTTAACATTGGTAAAGTGGGACACCATTGATGGAGAGTGAGTGGGGGTGGGTGGGGAGGATGTCTTAATTAAAAATTTGGTCTATGTGGAGAAACAAAAATTTTCATAGAATGCAAAAATAAATAGTATTGTAATATATATATATATATTTTAATTTCAACATAAGTACAATTTACAAATATAATACATTAAAAAAAATTAGGTATAGGGTGGAGCCTGGGGCTCAAAGGAGTAGGGTGCCTGTCCACCTGAGTGACCTTGCCCATGAGGGGAGTAGGGAGTACATTAGCCTTTTCATTTCCAAATGAAGTTACATTAACCTCTTCATTCCCAAATGGAGTTACATTGACCTTTTCAGCAGCCGATGCATAGTCCCTTGCCCTTGTCCCGCTATTCCCTTGCTTGTCATACATTCTTTCCAAAAATCGGGACTTTTTAAAATGCTGCAGGACACAGGACAAATTGTTAAAAATCGGGACTGTCCCGCCAAAAGCGGGACGTCTGGTCACCTTACCCTAAGTGTAATGGGAAGAAACCATTTGGAATTTTTAGCAGAGAGTAACCTACTCTTATTTTCATATTAAAGAGACTGCTCTGGCTGCTATATAGAGAATTGCTGGGAAGTGAGGCACATCCCGAACCCAGGAAGGAGGCAACTGAATTGGAGGGACTAAGGGATTGGTGATCTGGACCAAGTGTTGGCAGTCAAGTGGGAAAAGGAGAACTTTACATGGAATCAAGAATAGTTGCTGCATGAAAGGGACAAAGAAGCTACAGAGAGTGATTGGTAGTGACCCCTCCCCACCCCCCACTGCATTCCCCCTACCCAGCCATGAGCACCAGGGATGGGAAAGAGCCAAGTCATGTGCAATCAAGAGTTCTGTTTTGCTCCTTACTAAGGTCTGAATTTTCATTAGACAGTAGAGATATCAAGAACCCCCCTAGAGATGGGAGTCTGAGGCTCTTTAGATGGCTCTTGACTGGAAATATAAATTTAAGAGACATTGTGTCCAGATGAAAATTTAAAACTAAAAGATTGAATGTGATAGTGTAAAAAGAAATATTTAGTTGGAGAAGACCAGAGGACCTATTTCCAAACCCTGGAAACTTCATATAAGGAAGGGTTGTAAGGAGGGGTTTGGAAAAGAAAGTGAGTGAGTAGCTAGTAAGAACAAAAATATATTTTGCCTTGGAGAATTCATTTAAAAACCCCAATTCATGTCTCCTCTTAAAAGGTTCATCTTAAACATCCAACGAATCTCCCCATTTAACTTTACTATTATTTGAAAAGTGATTAGGAAGGAATTTATAATAACATTAGGAAGAATTAAATATCTTCTGCTAATATATCCCTTGCTAGCTTAGCTATTAAAAAAAGAGAGTGGTACAACTTAGCATAATTTTTTTTATTAGATCATGTATATATAGATCATGTATACATAGCTGCCTTTATGGGGTATGATGTGCTGATTTCATATAAAATTAGGAACACTTACATCAAACTAGTTAATATAGCCTTCACCTCATTTACTTAATTATTGTGTTGAGATATTTATACTCTGTGCTGAATAGATTTGACATGTACCCTTGCAATATGAACCATAGGAATAGTCCCACCATTTACCCTCCTCCATTGAATCCCCCCCCATAATTTTTTTTGAGACACTAAAGAATTAGACATTTAATGAAACTGTCTCAAAAAGGTAATGCTCTGTTGAGTCACTCAGCAGCATTTATATTGCTGCAATGCATCCTGATAAAACATTGAAAAATACTATTTAAGCCAATACTTAGGTTGATGGTGTATGTGTGTCTGTGTCTGTGTGTTTACAGAAAGCTTGTTTGTAAACCAAATTTTAAATGTTCCATTACTTTGAGAAATTTGAATGCTAACTGGTTGTCATTTTCGCAGATAGTAGATAGAATCCAATATCCTTGAAAAATTTTATTTCAGGCTTGGCAGGTTTTCTTAAAACAGATTTTTTTAGAGCAACGTATTTTTGTTATAATTGGTAGTTAGCTTAGAAGAAAAAGTTGGCTAATAAGGAAACTAGTGTTTACTGTGTGCCAAGCACTATTCTCAACATTTTCCCAATGTTGTCTCCTTTAACTTAAGTACACAAATCGTTTTAAAGCCTAGCTGATATTTATCTTTAACATAAGTAAATTTGTCAATTATCTTTCCAGATATTTATCACAAAATTTACTGAGTATCATATCCTAAAAGGGAATAGTTCAATTTAATTTTTCTTACTCTAATTTTAAGTACAATACAAACATTGAGAAAGAAGGGATTGAGAAAGGGAAGTCACACTGAGTGTCCTGAGTCTGGAACTTTCTCAGGTCCTTTAAGTCAGCCTTTGATTTGCTTCTACATTTTGTTTTTGATTCTTCAGATAATTTTTTTTTATTAAATCATAGCTGTGTACATTAATGCAATCATGGGGTACAGTGTGGTATTTTCTTTTTTTTTTTTTTTTTGAGATGGAGCCTCAAGCTATCCCCCTGGGTAGAGTGCCATGGCATCACAGCTCATAGCAACCTCTAACTCCTGGGCTCAAGCGAGTCTCCTGCCTCCGCCTCCCAAGTAGCTGGGACCAC
>CAUYQV010136603.1:0-16104 GCA_963574575.1 Galagoides demidoff | reverse complement strand
ATGAAGGCTATGTTAACCATTTGATGAAAATATTTTAAATTGTATATAAAACCAGCACATTGTACCCCATGACTGCATTAATGTACACAGCAATGATTTAATAAAAAGAAAGAAAGAAAGAAAATATAATCCTCAACTCTGAGGTCCAAAAGAGTTAAAATGCTAAAAAATGAAGTAAACGTCCATCTTGCCACAACGAATTTGCCTTTTGTAATAACACAGTGGTAAGGTTTCCATAAATCTTGGATCCAAATGCTACCTTGGAAGACGCTTCTGGAAGGCAGGATTGGAGGAAAACATTGCTAAGGGACTATCCTGAAATAATGGGCTGGTGACAGCAACCTGGTGCCTATGTGGTAGCTGTGAATCTGAGTTCCATCACAAGTTCAGTTTATTTCTTCCTACTGAATACCTCCCTCTTTTGACTCTGTATGCACAAAGCTTATGCAAGTAGCTTTAATGACCCAAAGACACAGTAGTATCTTGTTACACTGACCTCAGTAATACAAAGTTTCAACAAGTTCAGGGAACGTTACACTGATGTGGTAGAAGATAGTGCAGACCAAATTGTGATTTAACTTGAATTATCTAGATTCTTGACCCTCTAAGTGTGGTCCATGCTAGCAGTGTGGGCACTGCCTGGGAGCTTGTTGGAACTGCAGCAGCTCAGGCCACAGGTATGTGAGTCAGTGTGTACAGTTTAACAAGGTGCCCAGGTGATTCATATGTATAGTCAAGGGCAAGAAATGTTGATTCAGGTTCGAGCGAAGCTACAGTAGCCTTTCAGCTTATAACTGAAAAGAAAGTGATTTTACATAATTGATATAAATTTGCTAATAAGGAATACTATAGCAACCATAGTGATCCTTACTGTGGAGTGGAAAACCGTACTAAATTTACCCATAAAAAACTTGTTGTTGTTGTTCAGTTTTTCTTAGCCTAGTATTTCTTTGAAATTGGTTTACTTTCCACTTGGCTTTTGTGGGGATAGACCTCACTGAAACATTGAAGAACTGTCACTATTATTGTAACACTTGGGTCTCCTGGTCAAAGACTGGACATATAAATCACAAGTTAACAACCGAAAGAATGCCCCTTTCTATGTAAACAAAGCCCACACGTGACTGCTTGCCTTCCGGAGGAATCTCAATCAGCTCCTAGGAGACCCTTCCATGGCCTCTTGCCCTCCAGTGAAGGTCATGGCACTAGACTTGCTCCATCAAGACTGAGCCTTCTCCTTTGGCCTTGAAGCCTCAGTGCTGAGAGCAAGAGCCAGTATACGTTAGATCCTCAATTCATATTTACGGAGTATGTGAATGAATGAATGAGGTCCCAGAGGGGGAGGAAGATGTTTGATCTCACTGTCAGCAGTGCTCCGAGTCAAATGGTGACAGTTCCTGACAGACCAATGCCACATATAGCCAAGCTCCTGCCAAAGCACTGTGAGTCAACAAATCTAGAAATTACTAGCTTGGTTAAGGTGATGACTAGGAGGTAGAGGATGCAAAACGTGTTCATGAACAAAATACTCCCCTTCTGCCACTCCAGAGTGACCGTTTCACCCTTCAGAGCAGGACGCTATCAGTATAAATGAAGAAACAGCCTCAACACCCCCTTATCTGTAAAAGTTACTTACTGATCTACCTAGTTCCCTATCAGTCATGTCACTCAGTCCTGCCCTGGTTCTGACACCGTAAAAAACACCACACATGCAGCTTGGGAAAGTAACAGACACTGAGTCCTTCACCTAGAGATTAGAGGGTGAATAACGCACAGCTGCAGATAGTAACTTTTGGAGAGGGAAGAACTCTGTGAAACTCAAAGAAAGGCAGCCTTTGAGAACGATCTCCCTGTCTTCCCGGGATTCTGAATCTTAGTAATAAAGAACTACTGTAACCCACATGAGTGTTTGACTCTTGTTCCTGGTTCTGGCACCCTGGTTACATCAGGATGAACATTCCCCATAAAGGCGAACAAACTTCTCACTGGGCCCTGACTGAGAGGCTTCTGGAACTGAGGAGTTTCCAGGATATGGGACTTTCAGTGTTAAAACCAACTGGTCACCCTTCCCATAACTGGGACTGTAGACTCACGAGCACAGATAGGAATCTCCTCACTCCATTTTCCTTCCTCGGTGCATGTAGCAGTGTGAGTTCCATTCAGATAATACCTACAAAATGAAAATATAATATATAATGCTTTAAAATTATATCAAGCTTTAAAATTATCCATCATCGGCATTTCAAATATATCCTCCATTGAGTATTGCTTCACAGTAATGCCATTGACTTCTTTCCCATTTTATAATGCTCTTTTTCTGAGGTTTTTCTATTTGTTTGTTCATTTGTTTAGAGACAGAGTCTTGCTATGTTGCCCTGGCTGGTCTCAGACTCCTAGGCTTAAGTCTTCCTCCTGCCTCAGCCTCCGAAATAGCTGAGACTACAGGTGCACACCTCCACACCTGGTTTTTCCTGAAGATCTTAACACTCACCTCAGGCCCATGGAATTCCCCCACCCAATGCTGCAAGTCAATCACTAGAAGGTTCTGTAGGTGGTGAGTGTAGAAGCTATACCCCTAAATACCTCATTGCCAACCAGCTGGCTGGGCTGGGCTGGGCATGGTGGCTCACACCTGTAATCCTAGAACTCTGGGAGGGCGAGGTGGCAGGATTACTTGGGGCCAGGAGTTTAAATCCAACTAGTTGGCTAAGTTGGATCTAAGTTAATTGCATAAAACAAAGGGCCATCCCTTCTTCAGGTTAATAAAAGTGAATCAAAGGCAGTAACAGCTACTATTCATTTCCTTAAAGCCTACTGACATGAATATAAAAACAATGTCCAATGCAACTGTAACATTCTGTCCTTGAAGCCAACTTTTTTTCAAGGTCATTTCTTATTAGACCCACCTGTAAATTGGTGTTTCCAATGAAAAGACTGTATTTCCCTCTCATGTGCAGTATTTCTTAATCTTCAATCCCAAACAAGAATCCTCAGTGAAATTTCGCTCTACAGCATAGCCAATGTGCTATGGACAAATTGCCAGGGTGCCATGGCTCACGAGGCAGATTAGCCACGAGTGCTTTCTTCCCTGAGCTGTGGTGCTGCTGTGTTCTACACCATCGGACTCCCAGCTTCTCCAAAGAAGGCTCTTCTAGACACTACCAGGTAGGCCTATTACATTAACCTCATCACTAAAGCTCAAGTCTTATTTCTAAATAAGCTGATGCCAAAATTTGGTCTGGAGATTATAAGGAATTATCATCTAGGTTCAATCATTTTGATGTGCCTCTCTACGTAAGTTAACTAATCAGAAGCAGAAAAGTTAGATATAATAGAGACTTTGTAATTCAGCAGTTTCTCCACTTCTTACCCCACCTTCACCACCAATGTAGTATGGATTAACACAGGACTAAAATGGATTTGTATTCAGCAAAAGTCCAACCTAAAGGCCAGAAACTAAATACAGACCGGTCTTGACATTTACAAAATATACTCTATTAGCTACTTAGTGGCATGAAAGTCCTTACCCGGGGTTGCACGAAAAACTGATTGAGTTGGGATATTCGAAACTTGAATAGCGTACTGCTCCATTTTCTAAGATCCCAGCAAAAGGGCAGACTTTGGCTGTGATTTAAAGATAAAAAAGATAAATTTCTATTCATAGAATTTTTAATGAAAATAGAAATGTATAAACTCCTTTCCATCTTTTGATCCAACCACTCTACTAGTAACAGTTCCAAGAAAGCAATTCAAAATAAGACAAATGATACATGTGCCGAGGTGTTTGCTACGTTGTTGCCATTAATTATAAAATCTGGACAATCTAAGTGCTCAGTATCAGGGGACTGTTTTAATCAACCATGGTAAATCAACCCTTGAATTACGATGTAGCCAATAAAATGTAAATTATGAAGGCTATGGCCAATTTTTATGATACACTGATGAAAATAGAAAAATACAAAGCTATATATGCTCTCTGTAATGATGCAAAAGTATACACGGGGATAATAACAAAAATATGACGCTGTTTGTGTTCCAGAGTTATTTCTGATTTAAGGAAACATTTTCCCTAATGATGTTATATAATTTTTTAAATTAAAAATTATGTTTAACTTAAAACATAAACATAAGACTAAGGCGCCAGCCACATGTACCAGAGCTGGCAGGTTCGAATCCAGCCCGGGCCTGCCAAACAACAACGTCAACAATAACCAAAAAAAAAAAAAAATAGCTGGGTGTGGTGGCAGGCTACTTGGGAGGCTGAGGAAAGAGAATCACTTAAGCCCAAGAGTTGGAGGTTGCTGTGAGCTGTGATGCCATGGCACTCTACCCAGGGTGACAGCTTGAGGCTCTGTCTCAAAAAAAAAAAAAATGTTTATCCTTCTTAGATTAAGAAATAGTAAAATCAATTTGTACAAACATGTGCAATTTTGACAAAGGTTGTGTCCATATAACCAAAATAACCAGAGCCCAGACAGGTCCATATACCTGTTTTTAATGCCTGACTTATGCATAATGGCCAGAAATGCAAGCTGGTTCATTGCTCAATATTTGACTATAAAAAATAATGCTAGCATGATCTCATAGAATCATGTTCTGAGGATTCCATAAAAGCAAACATGTACAATAGTGCTCTAGTGATTTCTATGTGAGGTGCATTACATTATTGACATAATATATTTTATTGTAAATATAATGTATAAAATGTACATAATTGAGATGAAATTTATATTCATTTCAGTAACTATTACCCGCCTTCATTTGAGGCCAAGTCCAAAGATACAATCCCCTAAGTTTTGTTTTTCCAAGTGTCTCTTTGGCATCAGTTTCAGAGTATCTCCACCACAATTTTAAATTTTTTTTTAATTTTTAAAAAATGTTTCGTTATTATGGGTCCATCATAGTCATAGGTCTTTATAGGGTACATATGATGTTTCGATACAGTCATCCAATGGGAATTAATAAAATCAGGGTAATTGGAGTCTCTAATAGCTCAGGAATTTACCATTTCCTGGTATTAGGAACATTCCAATTCCACTCCTTTTGTTATTTGAAAGTATACCTTAACTTACTGTTGACTATAGTCACCTCGTTGTGCTATCAAGTACAATAGAACCTCTGTAAGTTGACCACCCAAGAGACTGTTCAATTGGTCAACCTATGGAGAGGGTCAGTGTGAGGACCTAGGCCTCCTCTACTGATACATGTACCTACACATGGTGCACGTCTGGTCTATGAAAATAAGTTCGACTTAAGGAGGCGGTCAATGTTAAGAGGTGGTCAACTACGGAGTTTCTAGGTATTATTCATTCTAGCTAGCTATCTACCTATATTTTTGCACCCAGTAACCATCCCCACTTTCTTCTTCCTCCCCACTGCCCTTCCCAGCCCCTGGAAACCATCATTCCACTCTCTGTCTCCAATATCAATTTGATCAATATGTTGCTCCCACCTATAAGTGAGAATATGTGAGATTTCTCTTTCTATGCTTGGCTTATTTCACTTCCACCACCCTTTGAATTTCTGTAGTGTTTGGCTCTGCTTTTATAAGGTCTCTTTCTTCAATCTCCCGTGGTTCCAGGCTATGATCTTCTCTTCTTTAAGTAACATTGATTGCCCTTGCTCCATTCACCCACCGAGAAACCCCCAAAGCGCCTCATTTCTCTCCACTGGGCACAACAAGGTAGGTTATCTCCTTAACACGTCCAGAATCCAAATGAGCGGAGCAAAGGGGAGAGAAGGGGCTGACTCACGTGTGCATTTCAGAGTGTTGATGGGCCATACCCCTGTGATGGGGCAGGTTAACTGTCTTAACCCTCCCCGCGACTCATAGCCCGGCTTGCAGAAGTACACAATCTCCTCCCCTAACTTGTAGGACTTTTTGAATGGAACAACTGTGGCAAATGGTAATTCTTCTGGGCTGGGACAGGCTGAAATAGAGGACAAAGCAGACGGGTTAAGAAATCTCTACTTGCATTTTTAAATTCAGCATGAAATTAAATATGAAAATATGTAATGCTGCCCATAAGTTCCATGCCAGTCCTTCATATGCAATATCTCATCAAATCTCTTCAAAAACTGTTTGAAATAAGTACTATTGTTATTCCCATTTCGCAGGTCAGTACACTGAGGCTTAAGTCAGCTAGATGCCTTATGGAGGAGCTTTAAGCATGGTGATATTAAAAAATAAGCATCAACATAGTCTCTTCAGCAGCCACGTCAAAGAGAATGGGAAGTTATCACTATATATCCCTGACATATATGAGGGAGTTGGATGTATCAATTATTTTAAAAAACTTTTTTTAAATTATTTTTTCAAAAGCAAAAAATACTTACTCTGAACTGCAAAAGCAATATAGCACAGAAAACTTGAGAACAAGATGGGTCCTGGAGAAATCATGAATGGATTAACAAACCGTGGTATATGTACACCATGGAATACTATGCAGCCATAAAAAAGACAGAGACTTCACATCTTTTATGTTTACCTGGATGGAGCTGGAACATATTCTTCTCAGTAAAGTATCCCAAGAATGGAAAAAAAGTATCCAATGTACTCGATACTACTATGAAATCAATATATAACCACC
Source organism: Galagoides demidoff (assembly GCA_963574575.1). NCBI lineage: Eukaryota > Metazoa > Chordata > Mammalia > Primates > Galagidae > Galagoides > Galagoides demidoff. Next base: position 9,514 of record CAUYQV010136603.1, on the reverse strand, counting down.
TACACAATCATACAATTGGCAAAACATAACTATAGTCCATAAAGTAGAAGGGAAGAGGAGAGAGAGGGGAGGGGAGGGGGGAGATGGGAGAAGGGAGGGCATTTAGGGGGACCTCACCTAATGTGCATGAGCCATGGTACATTTCAAAACTATTAAGAAATGAGTGTAATTGTGATGGATGTGTTACTTGGTTCAACGTAAACACTTCACATTGTATATCGAAGCAGTACCCTGAACCCCATAAAGGCATCAATGTACAAAGGTATGATTTAATAAAAAATAATGAATTATTTAAAAGAAAACAAACAAAAGCAAAAAATACTTACTCTGAATCTGAACTGCAAAAGCAACATAACACAGAAAACTTGGGAACAAGATGAGTCCTGGAGAAATCATTGTGGTGACTCAGACTGATGCTCCCAAAGTGGGTTTCCTCTACTGAAAAGAGAGGTGCAAACACAGAAGAAGTGTTTCAACATTAACTATCGGGGGGTAAGGGGGGTGTACTTTTATCTTTGTAAATAAAAGATAAAGGATTGTGATTTGAACAGAGCTCTGAGACCTATAATCTTCAATCATTTACTCTTCACTTATGTGGATCCGTCATGAAATTTGGGGAAGATGGTTTCTGTCTTCATGACATTTTTGTTCATGGCACAAAACAGTTCATGATCGACTCTGACAGAATCTTGCTGGTTTCTGGTTTCCTGGACCTCGCGTCCTCCGTATTTTGTTCTCTGTTTATTGCAAATGGAGCAGCACGGGTTGAAGCTTCTGTTTCAACCCACATTATCAGTATATAAATTTAGAACCAGCAGTACTCTCTCTGTCTCAGTCTCCGCATCTCTAAAACGAGGCTCCAGATGTATGATTCTAAAGGACATCTTCAAGGAGGCACCTACAAATTTAATGCCCTAAGAACCTAGCTCAACGGGCAGAATAGAGTGGCTCATACCTATAATCCTAGAACTTTGAGAGGCCAAGGCAGGAGGACTGCTTGAGGCCAGGAGGTCAAGACCAGCTTGGGTAACACAGCTAGACCTGATCTCTCTCTCTCTCAAAAAAAAAAAAAAAATATATATATATATATATATATATATAAATTTTTGATTATCCACATGCAATGGCATGTACCCATAGTCCCAGCCACCCAAAAGGCTGAGGCAGAGGATTTCTTGAGCCTGGAAGTTTGAGGCTGCAGTGAGCTATGATGCTGCCACTGCACTTCAGGATGGGCAACAGAGTGAGATCTTCTCTCAAAAACAAACAGACAAAATTTAAAAAGCAAAAATTAGCTTAACGTTTTCTCTCACAAAATGACGATTTCTCCCTGATGCCCCTTTTATCTGCAGTTATCAACAAGACCCGTCTGGCAGCTCCAGGTATAACCTTGAAGCTGTCATTGAATTCTCCATCTTCTCTCACGTCCAGCCAATGCAAAGTCTTGTTCTTTCATTCTTAGTACATCTTGGATCTGTCTAGATCGATTTATAATTGTCAAGTTTCATTGAGTTGGGACTAAATGAAGAAAAAAACATTGAGTAGGAAGAGAGAATAAGCCAACAGCGATTATGTTGCTTGGGACGGCTCAGAGGGGACCCTCTTTGAGTCCATACTTCTCTTCCACATCTTTGATCTAAGGGACTGAATATACAAATGGATAATGGTCAGGCCACATAGGAAAATAGAACTCTGACCCACTAACTCTGTAGCAACCAGTCCAGGAAGCCAAACCACAACCTTTGGAAACCACTGGCTCAATGTTCACTTGACTCTGACCAATCACAGAAAGCCAAACACATTTCTCTAACCAATCACGTGGATGCCCCACTTCTAGCACACCCCCACCAATTTCCTCCATATGGAACATAAATCAGCTCATACTTGAAGCCTTCTCCCTTTTTCTGTTATAAAGTTTTCCCACTCCCCTGCCTGATTTTGAGTCTCTGCCAAACGCAAGGGATGTTGGCTGACTCTCTTGCTATAGCAAGCTCTGAATAAAGATCCTAGTTATTTTATTAACTTGTCTACTTGTTCTCAGGTGGGTGGTCTTGGTTTATATCCACAGGTCTAAAGTTCCTTGAGACACATCAGCATGAGAAATCTTCATGTCGGGCTGTGATTTGTAAAGCATGTTCCCAATGTACACTGTGTTCCATAAGAAGACAAGTGTGCTCTCACCGATGTCAGATAATGGCTGTCCTTCCCCTCCAGACCTTCTAAGGGGAAAGACTCTCATTGCTGGACAACTCCCCGATTCTCCTTTATCGTGGGGAATTCTCTTGATAGGTGGAGAAGAAAAAAAGCCGATGAAGTTGAGAGGGACCAAGTTCTTGGCAGAAGGCAGTTGTGAGAAAAAAGTATTTTTTTTTTTTAAAAGAAAGGCCAAGTTGGTCTTTTGCACACAAACTTTATGGACACCCTGTATGATAAGATCTGGGGCAGGTGGGGAAAGAAAGAGCAAAACCAAACAGGTTGGACATCAGGAAAAGAAAATTTGAGGGGGCAAGGAATGTTAAAATTGAGAAGAGAGTGTTTTTAGCAACAGCTGCAAATTGAGTGATCGCCATGGAGAGGAGAGGATGGGGAGAGGGGTTTTAAGAATGCAAATTTCCTTGCATGAGGAAACCTTCTAGAGGGGTGGGACTATTTTGTATTTATTTTAGTTGATTGTTACTTGGATACGTGCGATTTTCAAAACTCATCAAACTAAACATTAAGATCTGTGCCTATATTTAGTTATATCTCCGTTGAGAAACACTGCATTACTTCTTTCCTTTCTTCCTTATCTCCCCTTCCTCCTTTCTACCTTCCTTCCATCTTTCCTTCCTAATTCAGTCCAAAAGTCACAAGAAAGACCTGAACGGGGCAGTCCTGATGATCCATGTGGGGCGGGCAGCCTGGCGATGTCCACCAGGTTAGCTACCTACAGAGGACTGAACAAACAAGCAAATAATATTGAGGATAATGGGAGTCAGGCTCCTCACTGATGAAGGAACACGAATTAGAACAATAGGGAAAGTTCACACGAGCCCTGTGGTTTGGGGTTGGAAAGGAAGATAGTATAAATTTTGCACATAGATAGGCAGATACGGAAATATATAGATAAAAATGCTATGTGAATATGTGCATGTACGTAGCTGGCACAGACATGTCATTCCTGACTGTGTCCACTCCAGTAGCCTGAGAGCAACAATACGCACAGAGGCCATGAGGACACATTATGACGAGATCTTGGTTTCTAAATACAGCTGACCACTGCAGGGCACCAGAACTCTTAGAAAATCGGCAGATTCTTAAAATGAGGCAGGAAAAGCGCAAGATTAGCCTGGAATATCATGTGTCTATACACTTCTAGACATATTTAATCATGCCCCCTAAGCCCTGTGATGTGTTTCCGTATCCCCTTTGCAAATGTGTACAGAGTTCCTGATCGAGTTTGTTATCATAGGAGCAAAAGTCACTTGCATCTGATAATGTCAGAGAATGATAAGTACATGTCAAAAGGACAGAAAAGATATTTGAAGAGACTCTCACTGGTCAAATATGGGATAATTTGTGGGTCAAAAATGAGTAACAGGCTCGGCACCTGTGGCTCAATCGGCTAAGGCACCAGCCACGTACACCTAAGGTGGCGGGTTCGAATTCCCAGCCCGGGCCTGCCAAACAACAATCATGGCTGCAACCAAAAAATGGCCGGGTGTTGTGGCGGGCACCTGTGGTCCCAGCTACTTGGGAGGCGGAGGCAGGAGACTCACTTGAGCCCAGGAGTTGGAGGTTGCTATGAGCTGTGATGCCATGGCAGTCTACCCAGGGGGATAGCTTGAGGCTCCATCTCAAAAAAAAAAAAAATGAGTAACAACAGTAATTGCTTTATAATCCTTTGAATAACAGAAACCAATGAGTCTGCATTGCTAGCAATAAATGAATTAACAAATATATGGGGAGATAAGAAAGCTCTTCCTTCCAGCAAAATGCCAAGTAATTAATAGAAGAGGAGTGCTTGAATTCGAAAATTGAACTTTGGAAATCACCAGAGAGATACTTCATTGGGGCAAGAAGTATCAATAGATCCTAAAACTACAAGGTGTAAGGGGTTGAGAAATGGGATGCGTCTCCACATGACATAATTATTACAAAGGGGGAAAGGGAATTTATAGAGGAAGAAGCTGGAAGACACCATCTTAATTAAGTAATTAAAATTGAAAAATAAAAAATAACAAAAATAAAATTAGTATCGCCATGAATGGGACAAATCGCCATGTGTGCCCCCCAAAGGATGCCATGAGAATGACACAGCCTCACTTGTGCGATGTTCCTGCCCAAAACGTACCAACCTAGGTCATATCATGAGAAAGCATTGCACACGCCCAAGTTGAAAGACATTATGCAAAATGACTGCCCTGTAATCTTTTTTTTTTTTTTTTTTTTTTGCAGTTTTTGGTCAGGGCCGGGTTTGAACCTGCCACCTCTGGTATATGGGGCCGGTGCCCTACTCCTTTGAGCCACAGCTGCCACCCACTGCCCTGTAATCTTCAAGAAGGCAAAAGCCATGAGAGGCAAAGGAAGACAGAAGGAACCGAGGGAGACACGAAAAGTGAGTGCCCAACGAGATTTTTCTGCTATAGGAGCCAGAAGGGACATGTGGTGCAACTTGAATTAAGGGTATCTGGGTAAAGACTTTGAGGAAGTTTTTTTTGTTGTATTCTTGCAACTTTTCTGTATGTTTGGAAATAAAATCGTTTAAAAATAGAGCTAAACGAAAGGAAAAAAATGTGTGCCCTTTTCCTGGTTTCCTGGCGTGTACTTTGAATGAGATACTATTCGTTAACTAGGCCACATGAGGCCTCAAATTTTACTTGCATTCCCTCTAAAAATCAATGCAATGGATACAATTTTCCCAATTTTCAATTTCCCCCTCCCCCTTATTCTCCTTTGTCATCCCTGACACATCACTCCTATTTGCTAGCTACCAACCTTTGAAAAATGATACAAAATAATAGTAAGAGGAAAGGAAAGAAACAACCAAACCAGAACTTAGTTTGACAGCTTTTGTAGGTTTCGTGGGGAGTCATGAGTGTGCTGGTGTGTATAACTTTTATTTTTACTCGTTGGCTAGGAAAAATGTCCCTTGTCTGTATAATTAGATACAAAGATAAGGGATGGTGATCTGCGTGATTAATAAATAATGACTATTATTAGTCCTGGGTGCTTTGCCACTTGAAAATGTATGAGAATTACAAGATGTTCCCAGAACTCTTCCAAAAACACACATGGGTCTCATGAAAAGCCTTGGGGGGGTGAGGAGATGGAATTGTACCACTCAGCTATTTTCATACTGCAATCTGAGATGCACTTAGAACGTCGGCACCACGTGGTCGAGCTGTCCACTGATCTGTCTTCCTCTCCGTGTACTCCAACTCACGCTCCCAAAACTAACCCCCGTCATGATAACCGAGGAGCTGGCTGATAATCAACGTAAAACAATATTTTAAAGACACACTGAAGTTTTATTTGGCAGAACAAATGGAAAAACCGTGAAGAAAAAAACCTAAGGAATTTTGGCACATCAAGGGGCTTTGTATTGTGGAGGTTTATAAGCAGCCAGGACTGACGACCCTTGGATTTAAGGTCACACTTAGTAGGTTACCTTTTGTCAGTCACGATCAGGAATATACAGATATACGGATATAGAGGTTGAAGAATATATAACAGTACTTTTGTTTCAGAAGAAACATAGGACCTTATATTTAAAATTCTTGATGATTTTATAGCCTTTCTCACCCTAATTTGTAAATCGCACTAGAAAGACCTGGACTCAGAGTTCAAGGTTTTGTAGTCCTGAAACCACATGGCATCACATGTTTAAAAATGTTATTTACTTGGCAGGCAAAGACTTTGGCCATAACATCTAAGATTTAGCAATAGTTTAGATTTTTTTTTTAAATCTACTTTCAATATTGTCTCTCTCTGGGTTAGAATAATAGCTAATAGCCACCATTAAGATTCCAGTGAGTAGATACAAGTGACTTTGCTCCTATGATAACAAACTCCATCAGGAACTATGTACACATTTGCCAAGGGGATTTGGAAACATGTCACAGGGCTTAGGGGGGCATGATTAAATATGTCTAGAAAGATATAGGCAGCCTAAGTTAGCACTGAATCACCTCTGTGTGGATAAATGGAATCCTTTCCATATAAATAGCTTTTACCTTGAAAAAACATGTATATATTACGATTTCTACCCATATCTAGGGCAGTTATTTTTAACTTTGGCTACATATTAAAATTTCTCAATTATTTTTCAAATATAGCAAAGCCTGGGCTCTAGTCTAGAAAAATTAGAACATAATTTCTGGGAGTAGGGCCTTATTTAAAAAGTATCCAGGTAACTATGATTGCAGTGAGGACTAAGACCCATGGATCCAGCAAGTTCATGTTTACCTAAATCAAGTTTAACTAATAGGGTTGCACCATGTACATTATGTCTCTTGCCAAAGTGACACGACTTTTTATGCTTTCTGATAATGCATTCATTGTTTTGTAAGCACTAAGCCTTTCCTAAGCTATACTTCGTGGTTGCTAGTGGAATTTAGGAAACAAATCAGACTTGTCTATTGTCTGTGAGAAGTTCACAGTTTACTGAGGCTCAGGTACAACACTACAAATATGGTAATGGAAAACAATGTAAGGTACTTGTGTGTCCCCGCGTGTGAGAATGTAATGGTAAGGAGGAGGATATCCCAGGTAGTTGCCAAAGCAAAGAGGTATAAACTGCCTGATGTACCCCCAGCAGTTGTAAATAGTTGACCATTGCTGATTATTTCAGGGGAGGAATAGCGGGAAACAAAGCTGGAGAGAGAGTAGGAACCAGATGCCCAAGGCTCTTGTAGGCCAAGTTTAGGAGTTAGAACTCATTTGGAAGGAAGTGAAAGAGAAGAACAAGGTCGTGTTTGTATTTTGGAAAGAATATCGACAGCAGTGAGGTGAGAGGGTAGTGCAGGGAGAGAGAGATTGGAAGAGGAAAAACAGTAGTATCTCACTAGGTAAAATCATCTTCCATTCCACTTTCTAAATCACTGCCGCCTTCTGTGCTCTCAGCGAGTAGGAAACATTTCTATGAAATGAACGGTAGGAAATTGGCCCTAGGTACCCCTGACTATAATGAACCAGAACGTGAGCTGCTCTCCTGAAGAGGGAAGGATTCTGCCTCAAACCTCACCAAACAATGGCCTGACAGGCTAGAGTCTTACCAAAAGGATAAGGACATTACTTAGAAATTGGAGGGAAGTTCACTGGGCATATTTGCCAACTTATATGTCTGGGTTTTAGATTAGATTTGGAGTAAAGTTTCCAAATATATGTAGTTGTGATATCGAGTCTGTGCAGGAGAATGTGAGCCAAATAGAAAAAGGAACATAGTAGCTTGGTTCTTTAAAGAACGATCCCATCAGAGAAGGAGAGAGTGGGATGCCATGGTTAAGGACAGAGTTCTTAATCAAGGTATACTTGAGTTGAAGCCCTGATTCCACCTCTTAATAGCTGTGTCATCTTGGGGAAGACTCTATGGTCAAGTTTTCTTGTCTAAAATGGGGGTAGGCCAGGCCCGGTGGCTCATGCCTGTAATCCTAGGAGGCCGAGCCGGGTGGATTGCCTGAACTCACAGGTTCGAGACCAGCCTGAACCCGAGCGCGACCCCGTCTCTAAAAAAGAGCCGAGCATTGTGGCGGGCGCCTACAATCCCAGCTACCTGGGAGGCTGAGGTGAGAGAATCCCTTGAGCCCAAGAGTTTGAGGTTGCTGTGAGCTATGATAACATAGCACTCTACCAAGGGTGCCCAAGTGAAACTGTCTCAAATAAATAAATAAATAAAATTGGGGTAAAAATTAAAACCTTCAAATGATTATTGTCAGGATTAAATCAGAATACATTCAGAATATGCATAAAATGCCTGGCTTATAGTGAGTGCTTGACAAAATTTAGCTCTCATTAGCATTCTTCTTATTAACATAAATGTCTTCAATGTCTTATACCAACGTACTTGAAATTCCTATTTCAAGTCTACACATGTTAAATGAGCATCCCACAGTGATACGACTCATCTAGCTTTAGTTCACATGAGCAACATAATTGTGGGCTTCCTCCACTCCAGGAACTCATCTTTATGTAGAAAACAATACGAATGCCTCCCTGAGATTCAGTAGGGTCATTTTATCCCCCAGCTAACAGCCAGTCATTGTCAGACATCCCAGTGTCTCCTCCAGAGTCAGCGTCTCAGCCTTCGGTCTGGTCTCAGTCTCTAACTCTCCCCCTTTGCCTGCTTCACGTGAAGTCCCAAGTTAGGACAAGTTCAAGACCAAAAGGCCGTGACACTTTGTAATACAAAGAAGGGGACGCTGAGACTTTTCACAGAGGTGTCGCTGACATATTTAGAAATGCATATCGTGCGACAGCCAAAGAAAAGATCAATATTATCTCATCACTAGAGATTCTAAAAGGGAATGAGGTTTAACAGATGAGGGCCTGAGAGTAAGATGCTGAGAATGTATTCATGAACCATCTGATGCAGAAGAAAATCAGGAGGCAGGCAGAAAAACTAATATGACTCTTCCAGAAGTTTCTCCATTGAAAAAAGAGAGAGAGAGAGAGGGAGATGATGCATTGTGTTTTTTTTTTAAGATGGAGGAAGGGGAATGTTACATGGAATGAATTGAAAGTACAGCATAAATTGAGTCCGTAAAATGTCAGGAACTCAGCTAATTAAAGTAAATTTAGCATGAGATAAAGATCGCAAACGACGTGAAGATAACAGAGAGGTCAGGAGGCAAAGAGAAGGAAGAGGTATCAGACTTCACGTGGAAGATGTTTCATACAGAAGAAACTATCTTTTTCTCATCATGAAAACAATACAGTATCAAATAAACACAGGAAACAAAATTCTATATTGTCGTCACCCGTGTTATTTCTTCGCAGCATTTGTATAATAGAGGCAAAAATTAAAATCAGGGCCATACTCAGTCTATAATTTTGTATTTTATGTTAAAATCGAAAGCGCTTTTCTGCATCATTATTTGTGTTTTCGAGTCTCGCCCTTTTTTTTTACTGACTGCATAATCTTCCATCACATACATGCTCAATATTTAAATCATTTTCCTATGTAGATGTTATCTTTCAGCATTATGAATAAAAGTAGAGTTAAGATCCTTTTACAAAACTTCCGAATAAATTATTTCCTTAAGACAGAGTGCTAACTGTGGAATGATTCTGACAAAAGGGAAAACGTGTTAAAGGTTCTTGATGCATCTTACTTAGTCACCTTCCCAAAATATTAGCCCAATTTATGTTCCTACTATGTGTGAAGGTTCTAAGCTAAAGCTGACAGAGACCTCGATTTTTAAATTTTTAGGTTTTCTCCAACTTATCTAGCAAGGAACATTACACTCACGCTGAGAAAAGTTAACATGGACATCATGAGGATAGACTTGAAGCCCAGCTAGAAAATAATATAAAC
>CAUYQV010136602.1:0-23184 GCA_963574575.1 Galagoides demidoff | reverse complement strand
ATCTCCCCTCCCCACCTGCTCCTCTCTGCCTCCCTCCCCTCCCCACCTGCTCCTCACTCCCACCCTCCCCTCCCCACCTGCTCCTCACTCCCATCCTCCCCTCCCCACCTGCTCCTCACTCCCACCCTCCCCTCCCCACCTGCTCCTCACTCCCACCTCCACACTGCCATCCTTCCCTTCATCTCCTACTCCTCACTGCCACCTCCAGACTGCAGTCCTTCCTTCCTCCCACCTGCTCTGAAGCTCTAGCCATCAGCATCTAGGTCTCTCTGCCCTCCTCTGCCACTCCCTCCTGCTCAGGTGTCCTGGCCCTTGGTTCACTGTTGCTGTCTCTCCCTCCACCTTTCTTCCTTGTGGAGGATTTCAACACCCACATTCCTGACTTTTCGGTTTCATGTTGTCCAGTGAAACTTACCTTATCAGTCACTGCTTCTGCTTCTCAAGTGACAGTGGCCAGCTCTCCCTCCTTGTTCTACACAGGTCCCCACCTGACTTCACCAGATGGAAGCCTCATCTCAGGAGTCAGCCCTCTGTTCTGCACCACTGGTACCTCCCATCCTGTCCAAGTATTCCTACATGATCTGTGCTGCCATAGTGCCTGTCCTGTGAATACCTTTGGCCCCTCTACAGCCTCGAGCTAGCTGTCTTGATCTGCTTCTCCCCACAGAAGAGCCCAGAAGAGTTACTGACTGCCCCAAATTCCTCTTCTGCCCTGGTCTGCCGAGCCAGGCTTCCTCCTTGCCACAGCGGCTGGTGCTCAGGACCCAGTGATCTCCACAATGACAAGTGTCCAGCGCAGGGCTCTGGCTTGGAGCTGCTGGTCTCGCTGCGGCCTCTGACACGTTCATGATGGCTTGCTTCCTGAGGCACTTTCCCAGCTTTGGGACATTTTTCTCACATTCTTCCCCTTCCAGCTCATCTTCTGTCTCTTTGGCTGTGTCTCTGGAGCGCCTGGTCCTGGGCACCCTTCTCTGGGCGATCCCTTCTGCTCTTGGAGCTTTACAAGCTGTCCGCATACGGACAATACCCACACTTCACCTCTGCCCGGCCTCCTTCCTGAACCCCAGACCTATGTGCCTCTTTCTTGCCTGGCGTCTTCCTGGATGTGCGACTGGCCTCTCAAACTCTAAGCTGGTCTGCACCCCACCCACCACTACTCAGTAGTCTCCCTGTAACTGGGGTTTCACTTCCCTGGGCTCTAGTCACCTAAGGTCATTGTACTCTGAAAATATTAAATGGAAAATTTCAGAAATAATTCATGAGTTTTAATTTGCTGGCTGTTCTGTGTTACATGATGAAATTCCACACCATCCTGCTTTGCCCCACTCTTGATGTGAATCGTCCCTGTGCCCAGCACATCGCTGCTGCAGACCCCACCCACCGGTGGCTGTCAGGACACCACAGTGCTTGTGTCCTGGTAGCTGTCTCTTTCCTGAACCTTGGGCCCAAAGCGTGACGCACTATGGCCATCTCGCAGACTGAACTTCACAGTAGCTTGTGTGGGGGACCAAGACAACATGGCGACTGCAGGGTTCAGTGCCGTCACGGTTTCAGGTACCTGCCCTGGGTCCTGGAATGAACCCTCTCAATGGGGGGCGCTGAGTCCTCTCCAGGCCATAAATGGCAGTTCATTCTTCCACATCAGAAAATCTCATTAATACCTTCATTCCTCTCTTTCTCATACCACTTCCTGTCTTTCTCTTTAGAATCCTGTTTTACCAAGCACAAGAAGGGATCCACAACCTAATCCAGATCTAAGTGACATCTCACTTGAGATGATGCTTTTAAAATGTACACCAAGTGGTGCCATTTGCTGCCACGAGCCCCTCTGCTGTCCACCCCACCCAGATATGGGCACCTTGCAGTGGCCTGTAGGTGGCCATCGTGACAACCTGTCCTACCTGTGTCCTGACCACCACTGTGGTGTCTCTGACCCCATCTTCTCTCCTCCATTCACTTTGCTCTGGCCATAGTGACTTCTCCCTTCACCCAGACATGCTCCAGCTCGCCCAGGGGCTCTGCCGTTACTCAGTCTGAAAACCTTTCCACATCCACATGGGCTGCCCACCCTCCCTCTAGGTCTCTGTGCAAACAATTCCCTTGCTCCCAGGGACCCGCGTGCGATCCCCTCCCACCCTCTCAGGGACCTGTGTGCAATCCCCTCCCACCCTTTCAGGGACCTGCGTGTGGTCACCTCTCACCCTCTCACCCTCCACTCACATCAAGGTCTCTTGTAGTGCCTGTTACCGTCAGCTTTCTCTTGCTCTTGCCATCTCCAGTGCTTTGAAGAATGCTTAGCAAATGGTAGTCACTCAGCATTTGTTGTAAGGAAAAAATAAATGAAAAAAAAACCAAAGTTTTATAATTTAAAAAGAGGTATAAAACTATATGGTTGTTTCAATTTTAATATCAAAACAAGAAGCTGTCTCCAAAATGTGTATCATAAAAACACAGGTTTGCTTCTATACAGAAAATAGCAAACCCTGACTGCCCTTCTCCCGTGGAAGCTGTTGTGAGTGGAGCCACCTAGCATGACTCTGCCTGTGTTTTCTTGCTCCACGAATCATCCCAACGGGCCGAATTGCAGGATTGGAAGAGATGATGTCGTACAGAACCTTGAAGAACAGCAGCATTTCAAAACGCTTCCATTTTTACAGATGATCCTTTTTAAGGTCTTGGCATTATAATAAGTGCAGAGTTATTACATGAGGGAGAGGATTCTGAATTTTGTTTTCTAGTCTAAATGCTTAAAACCCACAATGATGAAAGTGTCCTCCTGCCTAAAGCAGCTCTGAGGAACCCTAGTGACACTGGGGTCTCACCCGCCTTCTGAGTGGCAGTGGTGCTCCGTGGCAGCTGACACCAGTGTGTGAAGCTGCATTTTAACGACCATACGCCTTGGAATTTCCGTTTGTTCCATCATGTGTTTTCCTGCTCACTTAGTAAAGGAAACCTTTTAAGAAAAAAAAAGAAAAGACAATGAAATGATATAATATGAAGCACTATTAATAGTGAAAGAATTCTTTTGTTTCTCTATTATTTTCTGCCTTTTCCCAAATCTGATGAGATTAAAAATATTGTGTAATGAGTGCTAAATAGCCAGGGTCAGAGTCTTAACCTTTCCAGGACCAAAACCATCTTTGGGCTCCATGGTGCTTAGCTGCAGACTCCTAAAGTCCCTTATAAATGCTGCAGGCAGGTCGGCTCCTGCTCAGTGAACTGAGACCCACTGAGAAATGGCCGCAGCGCCACCTCACGGTCGGCTATCTAGAGTCACAAGTTCCGTGTACTAAGATACAGTTTTTCAAAATGAGTCTCATAAATGTGTTAAAAACATTTTAAAGCATTGGTTTTCTTTTAAACTGGCTCTCACCAGCTTGAATACCTGTTTTCATATTTTCATAAGCAACCAAGTCTGTGTTCTGTAATAGTCATCTTTGTTTCCAAAGTTCAAAATCAATTTATCAAGTGAAGGCTTGAGGGCAGCGATGAGCAGCACCAGGGGCTGACAGTGTCCAGCTCTGCCCCCAGTGACTCATGATCTCAGACTGTCACTTATTATCAATCCACTTAATAAGAGAGGTGGCAGTTGGAACACTGACAGATTTAAAGCAAGGAGGCATCACAGGAGCAGAAAGAAACAGAACAGCCTCCAGCCAGCCGGACACTCCTCCCCCACCTCAGCCCTCTCCCCTCTACACAGCTATTCCTGGTGGGGCCTATCGCCCAGCCCAGGCCACAGTCACCAACAGTCTAAGGCAAAGTGACCTTGAAGGGTGAGCAGCGAGTTCCCTGTGAAGCTCAGAGACAGGCTCATTTGGCAATGGTGTGCTCACATTTTAGTGTCCAATGAACGTGAGAGCTGATGTGGATGATGGATAGCCATTAATTTTATTAAGTGTTCTAGTTTGTCAAAGTTAACTGTTTGGGGCTGGGTTGGGTAGGCTTCCCTTTTTTTTTTAAATTTTCCTTGCTAGTAAAATCCAAAAATATGTGTTAACAACTGTTCTTGTGTATTTATAAAAGTCCAGACCCTTTTTCAGTGTAGAAATTTACTGTCCATCTCAAAACTGCCTCCCTCCACTTGTAAACCATTATTTTTTCTCCAATTTTTCTTTTTACAAAAGACAAATTATAGCAGAACTAACTTAGTTGTTAAAATAAACTGTACCTTCAGTATACTGGGTCTGATTATTTGCATAAAGTGCAGCAAGAATAAGTATTAGTTATCAAGGCTTTTCTTTTTTTAATTGGCTTTGCTGGAGCCTTTTATGAGGAACCTCAGGTTAGACTTGAAAGCCATCCGTGAACCTAGGTTTCATCTGTGCCATTAGATACCTATATGCATTGGGTAAATTCCTCTTTTCTTGAGGTCTCAAGCGTATTTTGGTTCCTGGACCCATTAGAAAGTGACCTTCATTACTTACTATAGATCAGGAAACATTCGTGATTGGTATCTGGCCAGTTTTTCCAAAGGACTTTTTTTTTTTTGGCGGGGGTGGGGATGCTTTATAAAGTTAAACTTAATTCCTTAACACAGTCTGGACATCTCTGCTATTCCAATTAAAGGCTTTGTAAAATAACCAGTGTTTTTATTATGTTTTACAGAATAAAACAGATTCTTATTGTACTTATGCAAATAACTATATTGTCAGAAATTAAGAATACTTACCAATAGCTTATAAATCCTGGAGAAATCAAGGAGAGAAAAAATAAATGTTTCAAATTCTGTCTACAACATACATTCCTGAAAGTTATAAATAGTTTAAGAGAGAGAAAATGGTTTTCCTGACTTCTGGAAAACAGAACACAGAGAATCAGCAATATTTTAAGTAAAAAGCCATAACAAATTAACCCAATTTCATGTAACTGATTTCTGTTCTGTTTGAAGCTAGGTTAGAAATACTTATGGACGTGTTAATTTTTAAATTAAAGTTCTAGAAGTTTGCTTTTAGTTTGAAGGTATTTAATTTTCAAAGACATCAGAAATTTGAATTTAAGAGAAGTCATCAGTTTCTCTTAATATTTCATTGAAGGACAAACTTTGGACTCAGTTATAAAAAACATATTTTAAGATGAATTAACATTGCTGATAATATACACTAACACAGATCCATATTTTTATTGGAATATACATATAAATATAATTTATATAAAATTAACTACCATTTTATATTTGACAAACAACACAGAATACAAATGAACAAAAGTATAGGAATCTAAATTGTGCATTTGAGGCCGGAGCATCCCAACGGCATCCCAGTGTTTCTAGTGACCTTCTAATGACAGGGAGTTGATACACATCTCTGGGATCCCCTGACAGGCTGATAGCTCGGCAACCCATGGTTCCTGTTTCTGAGAGGTCGATAGCCCAAGAGTCCGAGGTTCCTGTCTTACAGGTTTATGGGACTAACCTCAGGCATAACCCCTGAAGTTAGAAATCAAAGTCCCTTGTCACCCCCCTCTGCACCTCAAGTTCTCCGAGGCCCAAGGCCAAAGCACTGATGTCTCAGTGGCAGTAACATCTTACTCTCTTGGACAGGGCTGAGGCTCCCAACCAGTGTTCTGGTATTTCTAGCTCTACTGACACACTCCTCTGAGAACCTCTGACCGGCCAATAGCCTGGCAACCCAGGGTTCCTCTCCAATGCTCCTGTCCCTTTGGTCTTCCCTTGGAGGTCCCTAAGGGCCCTACACAATTCACAACAGTTATACATTTCCACAACAGTCCACAACAACAAATAAGGACAACAAAAAATGAACACAATAGTTACAATAAACGTCTGCAGACACTAGCCAAAAATCAATGTTTAAATGGCTTACCTCTGGAGGTGAACTCATAGGTGAATTTAGGGGTGATTGTCAGCCAGTGTCCTGAGGACTCTGGGTCCTCTGGGGGCCCTGGAATGTTTCTAGGGGATGCCAGAGTCTGGAGGATCTCAGTGGGGTCTCCAAAATGTTATGCCCAGGAGTCTCTCAAAGAGCATACTGCCAGACAAGTCAAATTTAAAGAGGAATCTTTAATTGAAGATCACCTATATATCTGTCTAACAAGGGTACAAGTGAACTTTTCTAGAACTAGAATAGAAATGTTTTGATACAATGACTAAGCAAATGACATGAAATTTATGTTGACCAGCTTGATGAAGGTATTTCAAATTGTATATGAAAACAGCACAATGCACCCCATGTTTGCATTAATGTATACAGCTATCAATTAATAAAAAAAAATGGTAAAAAAAAAAAAAAAGAAACAGGGCAGTTAGTGCAAAGACTCACAGTTCAGTGACAGAGAAGCTGCCTCTCCTGACCCAGAGCTCATCACTTTTCCTCCTGAAACAAATTCTTGAGTCTGTAATCTGTTTCTCCAGGAAACCCAACATCACCAGAATTTTAGTATGGACCCATTCCTTGGACAGAAGGCAATGGCAGGCAACACATAGCTACATATTGATCTTGTCATTGGTGATTAATGACAATCACAAATTAATAAACTCATGCACATAAATTGATCTTCAGAGGTGCGGTAATTAGATTTAATGCCTGCCACACCATGTATTTTTGCGTTTAATTATCAGCTTCATTATGAATTTTAATGAATGTCCAATAGTTTAAGATATTCACATCCCATTAGGTTTGTGACATCTCTCCCATTTATGGATGGATTTTGTTCTCTCGGGTCACTGAGTTGACTTTCCTAGGTAAAAGAATATTAATTTTTCTAGATTCTATTCCTATTTCTCCTCCCTGGAGTCTCACATGGTCAAGTAAAGTGTTTTGACAAAGAGATGAGTTCTTTTCTCAAGATCAGAGAGAAGGGGGCAGAGGAAGAAATAGACTCGGCAGCCTCGGGTCTCAGCCTTGTTGCCACGGTAAGTTGCTGTGGAACCTCAGTGAAGTCACTCACTTCTCTGGGCCTCAGTCTTCTCCTCTGTAAAGTGCGGGGAGGAGAGGAGAGAGAGGAAGAGAGATTGTAATATCTGAAATGGATGTTTCCAACTCAGATAACAGTGGACCTCAGCTTACGGAGGACCATTTTTACAAGCAAGAGAGGAAGACTCAGGAGATGGGCACCATTTCTTCAGCCTTCCCCTGCTGTAGACATGGACGCTTCCCGGGCAGGGTATGTGTCTGCATGTCCTGTTGTGGATCTGGCTGTTATTACAGAGACAGCGCTTGGGTTTCAGTGGGATTACTACCTCGGCATTCACTCGCAATTTGGAGCCTGGGCCACAGGGAAATTGCAGACAATTTGGATGAAAATGGTGGGAAAATTGCAGTGTTTAGGCCTCTCCCACCAGCCCCTTCATTTTTTTCCTCACTTTCTTTTTTATTTCTTTTTCTTTCCCTACTCTTCTTCTCCCCAACCCTGAAATTACTTTAAAAGCAGAGGAACAACAGACTAGACTAGCTAGATTTCGTCCCAGCCTGCAATAGATTTTGTAAACAAACATGTAAATTGACATAGAATTTAACCACCCTTAGACAGAGTGGCTCAAAGACTACAGAGGAGGGAAAAAAAGACTCTCTGTGAGAATCTGGACGGACTGGAATGCTGAGGGGATGTTTGTCCTGGTTAATTGAATTTCTGATTGGGTTTGAATTAGCCAAGAAACCTTTATCCTGGTGCAAATTGTTCTCAAATGAGCCCACTTACCTATTTAATTAATTATTTAAACATTCTCAGACCCTTCCTCATTCTAATAAGAATTCGAGGAAGCTGCCTTATTAATAGTCAATTAACGATTATTTTATTGACAATTGAGATTCATGGTCATGGTGCTGAAAGCATTTATCATTGTTTAGCACAGTCCATGGCCATGTATAAAGTGCAGGTGACAGATGTGCGATTGTCATTAGAAAGACATTAAATGTTCTAATCAGCGTGCCCACTTAATATTTGTTTTTCCCCTCCATTGTTCAATTGATTTCTAGCCTTTGCTTAGAAGTTCCACCTAGGCAGCACATTCTGTGTTTGGACAGATCCAGTTCTTACAAGTTTTCCATGTCATATTGAGCTAAAACTTGTTTATCTCCATTCAACTGGTTGTCGGTTCTAATTCTAGCCTGTGGATTCACACAGACCAAGCTTCTTTTTACTTCTTCATGTTTGCACTTCATGCATTTAAAGAAAAATTTCTTCTCCCAAGAAAACTCCTTCAGTTCCTGAAGGGATGGGATGGGGGGGGGTTCAGACCTGGGAGCCCCCTGTGTGTTGGCAAGTGGCTCTTCCCTTCTGTGTGTGACCATGGGGAACCCCCCTCAAGCCCTGTTTTCCTCAGGATGGATGCAGTGGTTCATGCCTGTAATCCTAGCCCTCTGGGAAGTGGAAGCAAGTGTATTTCTTTTTCTTTTTAGACAAAGCCTCAAGCTATCCCCTTGGGTAGAGTGCTGTGGCATCACAGCTCACAGCAACCTCCAACTCCTGGGCTCAAGCGAGTCTCCTGCCTCAGCCTCCCAAGTAGCTGAGACCACAGGCGCCCACCACAGTGCCCCGCTATTTTTTGGTTGCAGCCATCATTGTTGTTTTGGCGGGCCTGGGCTAGATTAAAACCCGCCACCTTAGGTGTATGTGGCTGGCGCCCAAGCCACTTGAGCCACAGGCTCTGAGCCAGCAGGTGTATTTCTTGAGCTCAGGAGTTTGAGAACAGCCTGAACAGAAATGAGACCCCCTCTCTACTTGGACGTGGGGTTCTTGGGCTCTGGAGCCTAAAGATACAAGGTTGGTACCTGGATGGTCATTGGGAAGAGGTTTGGAAATCACATGCAGAAAGAAGAGAAAATTGTAACGGAGAGCCTAGAAGAAATAGAAAACTAGCCAGGGATTGTGGTGGGCATCTATAGTCCCAGCTACATGGGAGGCTGAGGCAAGAAGATTGCTTGAGTCCAGAAGTTTGAGATTACTGTGAGTTATGATGATGCCATGGCACTCAGGGCTATAGAGTAAGACTCCATCTAAATAAATAAATAATAGTAATAGTAGAACCCCTAACAGAGTTGCTCTCACAATTAATCAGGGCAATATAAATAAAGTGTATAGACTAGCACCTGGTGCATAGTAACTGTTGAGTTGTTTTCTATTATCATGGCATTGTTTAAGACCCCTGTGCCATGTTGTCTCTCTCTTCTGAAGCCTCCACTTTATTTCAATTATTTTAAAAGTGTTATATTCATTGATGAGCTTCTTCTTGTATACCTACTATGTAGGATACATAGGTAAAGTGGATTCTTCCATCATGAAGTTTATGGTCTCCTAAGATAGACACATAAAAGCATATTAATAATTCTTTAACTTGGCTATCATACCTGTGCTCCACAATGGAATGACGCCTCAATGCCGTGAGAGCAAAATGGAAGGGTACTTCACTGAGGATGGAGAAAGGAGAGGTTTAAACTTCAATTCTGGAAGAATGGATAGAAATGAACCAGGCAAAGCAAGAATAGAGGAGAATGAGTTAGATACAAAGAGGAGGATCTGAGGTTGGGAGTTGGGATGTGTGAGACAATAAAAGAGTAATGCTTGGGGAAGAGGGTGGTAGGATGAGGCTGGAGCTACAGACAGGGAATCTCAGAGCATGTAGAACTTCATAGATCCTGTGAGAATTTTGGCTTTTGAAAAGTTTTAGGTATAAAGGAGCCATGATTTATATAAGGAAATTTGATTGTTCTGGGTAGGTAGATACATAAGACAAGTAAGAGGGCTATTGTAAGAGTCCAGGTGAGGAATCATGGTGGGGATTGTGGCAGTGGAGACAGAGAACATTCAACAGTTTTAAACAAAACTTAGATAGAAGAAACAATTGGACTTGCCCATGGATTGGGTGTAGAGCAGAAGGGCACTTTGTAACATGTCTCCTGGGTTTCGATTGTGATCAACCAGGAGGATGGCAAAAGGATGCTCTCTGGAGATGGTCACTGGAGCGGGTCTTTAGTCTGAGGTTCCCAGGAAGTGCAGTGTTATGGTTGAGTGACACTAAGTCAGCCTTGTGTGCAGGATTCTTGGGCTCTGGACCCTGAAGATACAAAGTTGGTATACAGATGGTCACGGGGAGGAGGTCTGGAATCACATAGGGAGAGAGTGCAGAAAGAAGAGGAAGTGGGAATGGAGAGCCTAGGAGATCCCACAGGCAAAGCTTGGGTGGAGAAGGTGGAGGCTGGAATGGGGTTGAGAAGAAGCTGACCAGAAAGGAAGACAGCAGGAGAATTTTCTGTAGTGCCGGAGAAACCAAGACAAGAGTGTTCTAAGGAGGAGGAAGAGGGCTGCAATAAACATTCTGGTACAAGTATCTTTGTTATAATGTGATTTTTTTTTGTCTTCTGGATATATACCTAGTAGAGGAATTGTAGGATTGAATAGCAGGTCTATTTTTAGATCCCTAAGTGTTGTACCAGAATGTTTATTGCAGCCCAATTCATAATTGCTAAGTCATGGAAGAAGCCCAAGTGCCCATCAACCCATGAATGGATTAATAAATTGTGGTATATGTACACCATGGAATATTATGCAGCATTAAAGAAAGATGGAGACTTTACCTCTTTCATGTTTACATGGATAGAGCTAGAAATATATTCTTCTTAGCAAAGTATCTCAAGAATGGAAGAAAAAGTATCCAATGTGCTCAGCCCTACTATGAAAGCTATAACCCAATTATAGCCCAAGAAGAAGGGGAAAGGAGAGAGGGAGGGGAGGGGAGGGGGGAGGATGGGTGGAGGGAGTATAATTGGTGGGACCACACCTATGGTGCATCTTACAAGGGTACATGTGAAATTTACTAAGTGTTAAATATAAATGTCTTAACACGATAACTAAGAAAATGCTGTGAAGGCAGTTTGATGAAAATATTTCAAATTGTATATAAAACCAGCACACATTGTACCCCATGATTGCATTAATGTACACAGCTATGATGTGTCTAATGGATTCAGGAATATGGAGGTCATTGGTGACTTTGGTGGTGAAGTGAGAGGCAAGAGCCAGGTTAGAGTTGAGTAAGGCATAGATGGGAAGTAGGAAATTAGAGTCACCAACTATCAACAATTTTTTTTTTTTGAAACATTTGGCTGTGAAAAGAAAGCTGTAGAGCTAGTTAGCAGATGCTAAAAAAATCTCTATATTTAAAAAACATTATTGTTAACTTTTATTAATGGGAAGATTAGATCTTAGAGGGTAGAGAGGTTAAAGGGCTGGGGAGAGAGGAGGGGTTGTTGATGATATTAAGGCTTCTGAGATGAGAAGAGAGGGATCCAGGGTACTCCCTTCCTAGTGACAGGAGGGGACAAGACAAGATGATGATGGATTGTTGATTATGAGGTGAGAGTTTGAGGGTAGATGGCTTGTGTAATCCTAGCAAAGCAGGAATCCAAGTTCTCAGTTGGGAGTGAGGAGGGTAGCCTGGAGGATGGTGAGCAGCAGTGTAGAATTGGGCTGTCCCATCCTCTGCTAGATGCCACAACTATTTCCTGCCCCTGAAATTTGGTAGCATTTCACAGTGGTGACATATTGAGTTCATGGTCCTGCTCATCCTCAGTGTTTTCCCAGGTCTGCCAAGCAACAACTTCTTTATCCTGAACAGGTATAATTGGAATTTCTGATCCACATCTACACATGTGAACGTGTGTGTGTGTGTGTGTGTGTATGAGATCAGACAATGAAGTTCTCAAATTCACCCTGGAGGAAGTGGTACATATCCCTGTGCTTACCACATGGCCAAGGGGAGTACTTTGAAAGTGACCATAGTGATATTCAGCCATGAGGTATGTAGCACTTTTCCAAGGATGAGTTTTTGAGAACTTAATTGTCCAACCTATTTTTTTTTTTAGCCAAATCTTCTATAGGCAGTGGGAGTTTTTTTCTAGGAGGCAAATTTTAAAGAAGGGCAACAGAGAACCACTTGGCTAGCCCAGGAGAGATCTCAACACAACTAGAAATGGTTTCTCCTTTCACTCCGGGAGTGTCCTATTTGATAGTAAGGTGTATTTGCTCAGCATCTTAGGGATGGATTCAGGGGGTAGCAGGGACCCTTCTTTTTGTTTTTTTATTCTGAGACAGAGTCTCACTATATCACCTCGGTAGAGTACCATGGTGTCACAGCTCACATCAACCTTAAATTCTCAGGCTTAAGTGATTCTCTTGCTTCAGCCTCCCAAGTAGCTGGGACTACAGGCGTCCGCCACAACAGCTGGCTATTTTTTTTGTTGCAGTTGTCATTGTTGGTTAGCAGGCCCTGGCCAGGTTCAAACCCACTAGCCTCGGTGTATATGGCCCAGGAGAGATCTCAACACAACTAGAAATGGTTTCTCCTTTCATTACTCTTCTGAGCATCCACGTTAATTGGGTCTCAGGCTAACCCCAGTTTGATGATCTCCTGGAGCCTTGAGATTCTTCTCTCTCTACCCCCCTGGGTCCGACCAGATAAACAGATGTCTCCATCCTCCTTCCCCGCAGGCTCTGAATCCCTGCCCTCTCCTTACCTGCAGGTCTAACTTACTCCTGAGGACTGGGAACTGCCAGTCTGTTCACCACACAGAGATGAATTGGGCCCATGAAGGAGAGAGACCATTCTTGCTCCCGGAGTTATGTCCAGGCCCTGCAGCAACCCCTGAGACTGATTGGATAGTGTTTCCTGGTAATTAACGTGCTCTCAGGACTCCTGCTTCATTGATTTCTCTCTTTTATTATTTTTGGACAGCGCACATCCGAGAGCACTTTGGCCCAGTGAAGCAGCCACAAGCACAGCCCGTCTATCGATCTATAAAAGCCTCTTGAAACAGAGAGGCTTTTCTGGATGGGTTTGAGAAACCTCAGCAGAGTCGTTTTCTCCTGGCTGAGACACACCCAGTGAGGTTTCCCTGGGGGATGATGTGGACGCCCCTCGTCTCCCCCATCACTCATTCCAGGGCCTGTTTCTCAAGGGCCAGCTTCTGGATGAAGTGAGGAGCGGAGATGGAGTGAAATGGAAGGCTGTTTGTTTTGCAGAGGTTGGTAGCTTAGATTTTTCTTTTTTGTAAAAAGGAAAATGAATACAAGGCAAGACGAGGCATGAAAGAGTTAAGTGAGGAAGGCTGCAGCCAGCGCCTGAGCCCCTAGAACCCTGGCCACTGGGGCATCTGAGAAAGCCTGCCTGTGAGGGGGCAGCATGCAGGTGACCCCAGAGGATAGCACAGTTATTCAGCCATGGTGCTACATCAAAACCAGGCTCTGGATGGATTTTAGTTGGATGAATAGTTCTCGCGTGTGAATAACAAAGCCTAAGAAATAGCTCCAGGCCCTATTTTAGCTCTGGCATAGCAGTAGTCAGGGC
Source organism: Galagoides demidoff (assembly GCA_963574575.1). Taxonomy (NCBI): domain Eukaryota; kingdom Metazoa; phylum Chordata; class Mammalia; order Primates; family Galagidae; genus Galagoides; species Galagoides demidoff. The sequence goes on along the minus strand of CAUYQV010136602.1, from coordinate 9,884 downwards.
CCAGAGCCTCATCCAAGTACAACAGTTTATCTCAGGGGAAGGGGTAGGTAGGTGTCTCCCAAGTTGTCTTTCAAAGCCTTGGAGGTGTCCCCACCCTCTGTGGCCTTCAGAAGAATAAAGAGCCCTGGACTGGTTGGTGGTGTGCATCCAAACTCGGGCTCAGTGGAGACTTGGCACCCTAGGGTGCTTGGAAACTGCAAATATTAAAGCACAGAAAAGAATTGGAGGCCTGCCTGTGACAAATAGGGAGGGCAGCTACCCAGGGAGGCTGCTGTTAGCCACAGGTTTGTTGCAGCACAGAGAGTTTAAAAAGCAAGATTTTGAGAAAACGGAGGCAATGACATGGTGACAGAAGAGAAGTCACCAAAATCTGTTACAAGCCACATTCTGGGGACAATTTAGGGGAAGCTTTGTCAGCTAGGGCAGCCGTGAGGTCAGCTGTAGAGCTGAAGGTCTAGGGCGGTGGGCATGGCAGTGTCTAGTCCAGCTCCAGAATTTACTTGCTGGGCTCAATGAGAAGAATCACTCAGCCTCTCTGAGCCGCTGCAAACTGGGATGTAGGATCCAGGCCCTCCTTATCTGACATAGATGCTAAAACCCAGCTCAGAAAGCTGAACAGGTGGGGCTTCTGTTGATGAGAAAGGCATGGTTCTTGCTCTGGAATGTTTCTGGCCGGAGGGCCACTACAGACTTCGGTCTTGCCCCAAGTTACATAGCTGCAGGCAGAACTGGGATTCCAAACCTGGCTTTCCAGGTGTGGATATAAAGCTTATTATTTTAATGTGGTGATAAACATCCTCACAGCAAGGCTGTGATTGCAGCTTTTCTTGTTTATTTTTTATTTTAACTCCCAGCTCCAGTCTTTCAGAGCACACCAGCCGTATGCTCCACACATAGTTGAGACTTGATAGAAACGTGGGCACTGCTGAACATCAGGGCTGTGGATAGTGTGTGTGTTTGTAGTCTTTTATCACTTTGAGACTCAAAGGTTAATCCCAGCCTGGCCTGCCTCTGCTTTTGCCAATAGAGACTTCTGGCTCCTAATTCCCTCTGAAACAAAGGCTTCTTCGAGTGTGTGTCCCCAGAATAAAAGGGCCAAAGCAAAGTCATGTAGGGCTGTTAATGGGCAGCCCCACTTCTTTGTCCCCCTTCTCCCCCATCCTGGGGGTGTATGCCGAGGGTGCAGGGCTAGTGGGCTTGGGGAGTGCACGCAGGGCAATGGACTTAACCTGCAAGGGCTGGGGACACTGTCGCTCAGGCTCTTCTTCCTTCTGCAAAGAAAATGATGATAATGTGAATCAGGAAAAGATAAAACACCAGAATGAATTCACAGGGGTGTTTGCAGAGAGGGAGAATGTGACTTTAGGTGACAACAGTTGTCGATTTACATTCTATTGCTGCCAACCAGTTACAACTCAGAATAGGGGCTGCAGGCTCCTAGGGTTGGAGGTCTGGCTAAAGTGCACTCAGGCCAGGAGAGCAGCCTCCAGGGACAGGAGAGCTCCAGCTCTGCGGGCTTCCCCAGACCCTCTAGGGCTTGGGCAGTTTCTGCAGGGATAACTTGCTTTCCTTGCCTCTGGTCCTGGATGTGGCTAAAACCAGCAACACCCCATGCTTCTTCCGTGAGATGCACACTGGATGTTTGTATGAATAAAGGTGGGCTGCACTGGGGGTGTGGGGTGGCAGGTGGGCTCACTAGGGGTGGTCAGTGTGCAGCTGAGCCAGGTTCTGGTGCTCAGAGTAGCAGAGAGAGAGGAAGGTGGGCACAGGGTAGAGTGAGGGAGTGAGTGTGGTGGTCTGAGGCAGGCAGGACAAAGGGTCTTGAACCAGCAGAGTAGCAAGTGGGTGGGGATTAGGCCTAATGATCCCAGCAGAGCCACAGGCTTCCCAGAGGCTGGAGCAAAGGGCTGTTTCCAGGTGAAAACAGCAGGTTCCTGACACCTGCTGTTCAGGTAACATTTCTGTGGCTTTCCCAGACCTGCAGCCTCTGCTTAGCAATATCCCAGAATAAAAACTCAGCACACCAATCCCTCTGTATTAAATTGACAGCTGTACCCTGCGGGATCTCCCTCTCCCCTAGGCCAGACCCTGCCATTTCCCTCTGCTGTCACTTCCCAACTGTCTGGGCAGGATCAAATGTGTGACCAGCATCTCCCAGCAGCCTGCTTCCCCCAGCTCTGATGTTCTCAGCCTTTTAGGGAGCAAATCTGGGAATGGCTTCCTTGAACGATGGCTCTTGTGCCTGTAAAATGGGATGACGTTACCAATATAGGATTGTGAGGAGGAAAAAGGATTGTAACGGTGCTCCATAATTTTTTAAATTAGGCCTTCGTGACTATTAAATGAGTGTTCTGCATATGGACTCTTCTAAACCACTAAAGGTCAGGTAAATTCTTGAGCCAGATTAAGAGGGTGGGACTCAATAAGCTCTAAAGCACCTGCCAGCTCTTAGATTTGAAGGATCTACCAGGTCTCAATTTTTTGCACCTTCTGGGGGGCCCCTTCCTTTCCTCATCTCTTCCCAGACCTCACCTGCCACTCAGGTTTAATCCAGACTGAGACACTACATGAAAGATCTTTGAAGACAAAAATCAACTGTTTATCAAATTAGCGGAATTCTCTTCTTCGTGAAGCCTGGCTACCACAGGAGGAATCAGATGCTAATTAATGAACAGCCAAGGCGGGTCCCACTGCCGATTTGCATAAATACGCATTGTCAAACTGTTAAGTAAACAAAAGCAGGATAACTGCCAGGGAGCCAGATTCTTTCTGCCACTCTCTCAGCGAGACTCTTCCTTTCTAAAGATGTTCTTTTTTAATTTCTTCCACCCCCCTCCTCATTCTCTGGTGAGGATTCAGTTCTTTTTCCACTATCAGCTGCCAAAGCTAAAAAGGTGCAAACCAAGACAGGACTGGCTCTCTAATGAGCAAGTCCGGTTTTCTCCGCCACTTCAACTGCCTGGGTCTCTGGTGTCTGTTTTAGAGCCAGAAGGAGAAAGACTTCCCCGAGGTGCTTCTCTGCCCCCTCTCAGATGAAGATGTAAGAAGCACAGGGGTCTATCCATAAAACTCCTTTGATGGATGGTTTTAATCCTTTCTAATTACAGCTAATTGGAGCTGTCAATCGTTTAAAGCCCTGAAACTGATGCAGGGAGGTCAGGCGATTCCAACTTAGCCAACTGTACAGAGGATAACTAGATGCATTGAAGTTAATAAGCATCCAGAGGGAAGCTCTCACTTCCCCGTGCACACGGAACCTCGGCGCGTGGACCTGGGCCGCAGCCAGGCTTTTCCTGGGGAAGAAGTGAGCACTGGCAGCCTCAGACTTTGTCAGTTCCCGAGACTCAGCAGTGGCAGCCTTGATGGTATCTGTCAGTTCATTTCAGTAAATATTTATCTAGTGTCTGTGCTGTGCTGGGTACTGTGGAAGGCAGGGTTCTGGCTCCGGGGAGATCACCCATTTGTTGGGGAGACAAATGCAACGAAAGATCTCACTGAGGCTGGGCCGGCCCCTAACTAATCCAGGGTGGGGTTCACTTTTTAGTTTCCAGAAAGAGTGCCTCTCAGCTAGTTTAAAAATGAAAAGGTGTAACTGGCATGGATCTGTTTTATGCAGGGGGGGATTCTTCTGTTTAGGGGTGGACAGATTTCTGGTTTGTTCTGTCTTTTTGCATTAGCTTAAAGCCAGGTAGGTCTACATCCATAAAGCTCCCTGGGATGACTCTTCCAGTACCTGAAAAATGAGGACAATGATGCTCTCCTCACCGCATAGCAATGGGGCAAGGTAGGAGTGAAGCCTCATAGGGCTTCTGGGGAGACAGTCTGGGTCCTTGCAAAAGCAGGTGGTTTCCGCTGGGCCAGCTGGCAGAGTCCGGGCTGCCCATGTGTTAGTCTTGAGCTCCCCTGCAGGGGTGCCCGTGAGTCTGAATATCTACGCCCATCAGCCTGAGATTCTGCTGAGGTGTCCACTCTTTTGCGAGGAAGGGATGGGAGTTTACCTATAGTGAATGTCTATTCTACTGGGCAATTTGTATCTGTTGTTATTACCTTTATTTCTTATAAAATCATGTGAGGCATGATTGAAGAACTGGAACTCAGAGGGGTAAATGACTTGCCTGAGGTAATGTCCAAGTCAGGAACCCACATTCAGTGTGGTCTGGTTCTCTGGCTCAGCTCTTGCTCTGCTTGTTCCATGCACCTGGCTGCCACTTCACTTCTTGTGTGACCCCTGACAATAATAATAGTCAGAGTAATACCGACCTCCACTTTCACTGATTGAATGGGTCATAATTCATTCACTGGGCAGACAAGATGTCTAGTGAAAAGGTTGTAATTCTGAAGCCCCACTTCCACAAGGCCTGGAGGTGACAAGCCACGTGGTTCAACCAGCCAGTTGGAGAAGCTGCGGAGGTGAGGTTGAACACTGCAGAACTGCCCCCACCTGAATGTGGATCTACCTGGTCCAAGGTAAAAAGTCCACCGTGAGGCATCTGGGTGATACTCAATCTAACAGCGGTTTTGCTTTTGAAGACTTAAAGGTAGATGGTACCTTAATAAAATGGGTGGATGATGGGTATCTGCGTGGTTCCCAGAACCACATGTGCAGCTCGTGTGCAGTGGTGGGAGGATGTCCAAGCATGGCCTCTGCTCCAGAAGGGTAACTCTCCAGGCTTCATATAGCTCATGTCAATGCCTGGCCCATTAGCCATCTGTGTACAAAGACCTAGGAAGCCACAGGAAAGAATGTGTGTCCAAAGTGTAGAAAGATGTTGCAAACTTTCCCCAAAACACAGAGTAAGGTTTCTAACACATACAAACACGCACACATGCAGCCAATATCTTCATTTTAGCATTGCAGAAACCAAGACTGGGAGAAGAAGGAAATAGTAGCCCAGACTCCCCAAGAACTGATAGTGGGGATGGGACAGGTGTATGTAAAATATCTGAGACCTGGAGATACATGGGAAAAGATTATCTAGCCCATCTAGGCCCTTGAAATGTGGGACCAACAAGGAACAATGGGATGTGAATGCAAGAGTCTGTTCACAGAGTTCGGTCCTTTTACAGGCAGCAAAGCAGAGAAAGAATGAACAGTGGTGAAGCGGCAGTGGGAGGGCAGGCTGGGCACCATGGGTGCACAGCTCTGGGAGGCTGGTTTTCTGTCCGTCAGCTCTGTGACTTTAGTGTCACCCTGACTCTTGGGGCCTTTGTCATCTCACCTGCCATGTTGTACATAGAATGTCTACCTGGTTCATTAATATCCAGGCACCTTTTGCAAACTGGCTGGGAGCATCTCTAGCCAGGATGGGGGTGCATGAGAAGAACCCCAAAGTAGCAGACCTTCAGTCAGTGGGGAGCGGGGCTTAGGCTCAAAGCTGTGCTCCAGGGGGCATCCAGCCTCTACTGGAGAAGCTTCACCACTGTAGAGTCTGAGGAGCCAGGGGCAGAGGTCATGCCTCAGGGCAGGACACCTTTGGGCTGACTTTGGCTTTCCTGCTTCCGCTGTAGGCTGGAGCCAAAGGGCCTCTAGCATAGCTGAGAGCCCTCTCAGAAGCTGGGCCCACTGCCAGCAGCATCATGGCTTTCCTAGCAGCTTGTCCCTGAGAGCTGAGCTCCTCCTGTTTGGAACAAAGGTGATACAACCACCAGAAGCTGTCACTCAGAAGAATATAGCAGAGATCAAAGAGGAGGCCCAAGGAAAAGCTCCAGGGCTTGTTAGATTCAACCTCCTGCAAGTTCAATAACGCCAAAGGCAACATGGAGCCTGACATCTTCAAAAGCTTATGCTTTGCCAGAAGCTCTGGCCATGGGCCACCTCCTGTGCAGTTGCTGTGACCCAGACAAAGAATCAGGGATGACTAGAGTTAAGGGTGTAGGGCTAGGTACCCCATAACTCAACTAATTTAGTGTCAGAAGGAAAGAACCCAAACTCCGTAAAATAATTTGCAGAGATTTATTCTGAGCCGAACATGTGTGACCATGACCCAGAGAGACACACCCAAGGAGCCTTGACCAAATGGTCTTTCTGTGGTTGGGTTATAGTTTGTTTTTATACATTTCAGGGAGACAGGAATTATATGTAACATCATAAATCAGGCCATTGGTTTGGCCTGAAAAGGTAGGACATCTCGAAGTAGTGTATTACTGGTTACGTGTGGATTTAAAGAGTTTTTAAGTGGTAACTGGTTGAAGAAATGAAGCTTTGTCTAAAGGGTGAAATGTATTAAGTTAATGTAAGGAAGTCTGTTAATCAGAGACAAGCCAACAGACAGATACTGAACGTACATAGCCAGATTCATGCGATCTGTTAAGTAAACTGATGACCTGCAGGTGTGGTTTAAGCTTTGCCTTACATAGCTCTTCAGATGAGTCACAGAGGACATCTCTAAGAAGGGAGGGGGGCAGGAAGGGGCCTGTCTGACCTCCCTTCTCATGGCTAACAACTCAGATATAGGGTATTTCTGGGTCCTGTTGGCCAAGAGAGGGGTCTATCAGTCAACTAGGGGCTCAAGATTTTTTTTTTTTGCAGTTTTTGGCTGGGGCTGGGTTTCCCACCACCTCCGGCATATGGGGCCGGTGCCCTACTCCTTTGAGTCACAGGCACCATTTTAGTTCACAGTAGGTACCAATAAAGCATCATGCAGAAACAAAGCAACAGTGTGTGTCAGCATGCTAAGCATGTTAATTCCCAGAGCACCTGCAGAGAGGCAAGTCTGTCCCCTCCCTCCAGGGGAGGAGTCTGACGGATCCTATTGGCAGTCTTTCCCCAGCAGCTCATACCAATGCCTCTTCTCTCTTCCTTCTTGCCATGTTCCAGTCCTGCGTGTCACAGTGTGTGTCCTGTTCTAGATCACATGCTGTCTTGCATTCTCCATGCTTTTTTTCATGCTGGCAATGTTTTACTCTCCTGACCCAACACGTAGTTCCCTCCAGCTGGATTCCATGATGGATAATAACACAGCGCTTGGCTGTACAGAATTCTACACTTTACTTTCCAAAACCTTTTCCCTCCTTCCGTGCTTCCAGCCATGCCAGGTTAAGGGTGGCTGTGTCCAGGTGCCAGACTTAGCTACTGTCACATGGGAAGTTAACTCTCTTGACTGGCCATGCTCTGCTGTTGGGAACCAGCAGCAATAAGACTCCAAGTTACTGGCTACATACCACCCCTCCATCAGAGCTTTGTGTCCATTTCCTAGCACCAGGTCCTATCAGGGATCAATCAAGAAGCACTTGATGATTTAACTTTTTAAGTATTTCTCTGAATGTTTCAAACCCCAGTGTGGCCTGTTAAACATGAATGCAAAAAGTTGCCCCTCTTTCCATCAAAATTCAGGGTCTAATTCCTCTCCCTTAGATCAGGGTTAGACTCAGTGGTTTGTCATCTACTCCAACATGGTGGAGTTGACACTGTGCAACTTCCAAGACTAAGTCAAAAAAGGTCTTACTTTACTGACTGGAAGACTTGGTCTTGGAGCCTGGAGTCAGCATGTAAAAGGTCTGGTTGCCTTGAGCTGCCATGCCATTGAGGCCAAGATGGCACTCCACTCAGGGCAGCCGTCCCAGCTGAGCCCAGCTGCCCAGCCATCCTACCAAGGTGCCAGATGTGAGCAATTCCTGTTGGCCCTTCCAGATTAGCCATCTACCAGTTGAATACTGATAAGTGGCCTTCATCTGCGGCACTTGGGATAGAAATATTACCCAGATGAATCCTACGTGAACTCCTGTTTCAGGGTAATCGATGACCTGGAAAATTCCCCGGTCTTTCCCCGAGCTCACCAAGAACAACATATCATCAGAAGAACAGCAACTAGGTGAGCAAGGACTCACACCCTGCTCAACTCCATAGGTTAGGTCCTTTGGCAACATTGTATCATTCCTCACTTCTTGCTAATAATGGAGGAAATTGTGCCTGCCTCTGCATTCTCCCAGAAGGTTGAGAACCACTGCATTAGAAACATACTCACAATGATGAGTTGTGCAATTGGCTATGTGTGTGTCCACAGAAAATCATGCGTTTTTGAGCACCTCCATGTTCCTGACTCTATGTGCAGTCCCACATGTCACACAATGGATAGCACATGTATATATTTATGGCTCTGATTATATTCTGCCTTTTCTGTGGCTCTTTTAAAGCTTAAGTGTCTCCTGTGACAGCCAGGGTCCTTAAGTCAGTTGACCTTGCATATTGATTTTACTTGCATACAGACCTTACTTATTTTATATTGCAAAAGAAGTACTGCAGTGTGTCTACACACCTTTTCCTCTTGGTACATGGGAAGACTAGATTCTGTGCAGGTAGGGTAAGGCGGTAGAATTGAGTCCTTGTCAAAGGGATGTGAGCAGAAGTGAAGTATGCCTCTTTCAGGTCAACTCTTAGAGGCCCTCCACTCTTTCCCAGCCTACTGTAGCAACTCTGTAGGCTGCCTGTCTCAGATGGCATAACTATATGGCACAGGAGGGTTGACTGGTCTACAACAAACTTGGTATGAGTGAGAAATAATCCTCCATTATGTGAAGATTCTGAGAGTCTGGGGACTTATTTGTTACCACAAATAAACATAAGTATGTTCTATTCTATCCTGACTAATAAAATGATACAATAATTACGATAAGAGCTCATATTTGCTGAATGCTTATTATGAGTCAGGTGCTGTGTTAAGTGTTTTCTATATTTAATATCTTAAAATACTTCTGACAATTCTGTATGCTAGGTAGTATTAGTGAAATTCTCATTTTATAGTTGGAGAAATTTATACTCAGGAGATTAAAACAATTATTTAATGTAATTAGTAAATTGCAGAGCTGGGATTTGAACCCTTGTTTGTCTGACTCCATAGCAATTATCTAATCTACAATACAGACTCAATTCCTCTGTCTGTAAATCCTAGGTGGCTTTGAACTGGGCATTGTTCAGAGTAAGGGCTCTAGATGAATGTTATTGTTTTGAGTTCAATTTAAATTGAGGTAAATAGAAAGAAGCATAAGATCTATTTTTAAGGAACTTACATAAAGTTGCTTTATTTAAATGTTCCATTTCTGTCATTTCTGAGTTATCTTTTGAATACTGAAATCATTCTGTTCAGACTTTTTTTTTTTTTCCTTAACAATTTGGTAAAATAGTAAAAGAATAATGTGGGTTTTCTTTCTTTCTTTCTTCCTTTTTTTTTTTTTTTTGAGATGAGGGTTGACTCCACTGAACAGGCTGGAGTGCAAGGATATAATCATAACCTCACTACAGTCTTGAACTCCTAGGCTCAAGCCTCCTGGCTCAACCTCCTGAATAGCTAGGACTATTGGCTCATGCCACCATGCATGGTTAACTTTTTTTTTTGTAGAGATAGGGTCTTGCTGTGTTGCCCAGGCTGATATCAAACACCTGGCCTCAATGGTTTCTTCCACCTTGGCTTCTCAAAGTGCTGTGATTATACATGTGAGCTGCTATGCCTGACCTCTTCAGATGTTAAGTGGGCTCAAAACGAAAAAGCTCCTCTTTGTCCCTTCATCAGTCCTTTGCTGACTAGAAGACTTGCTTTGGAGCCTGTAGTCACCATGTAAAAGGTCTGATTATCTTAAGCTGCCATGCCAGGGAGGCCAAGATGGCACTCCACTCAGGGCAGCCGTCCCAGCTGAGCCCAACTTCCCAGCCATCCTCCCAGTGTAAGCAGCCATGAGGTGGCAGAGGCAGGGTGGGTTTTTCCCCTGAATTTTGGGTCCCCAACCACAGATTAAAAGAAATACGTGGGTTGATGGGCACTTGGGCTTCTTCCACGACCTAGCAATTGTGAACTGGGCTGCAATGAACATTCTGGTACAAATGTCTGTTTGTAGTGTGATTTTTGGTCTTCTCGATATATACCTAGCAGAGGAATTATAGGATCAAATGG
>CAUYQV010136600.1:0-15946 GCA_963574575.1 Galagoides demidoff | reverse complement strand
TAGCAACCTCCAACTCCTGGGCTCAAGCGAGTCTCCTGCCTCCACCTCCCAAGTAGCTGGGACCACAGGCGCCCGCCACAATGCCCGGCCATTTTTTGGTTGCAGCCATCATTGTTGTTTGGCGGGTCCGGGCTGGGGATTCGAACCCGCCACTTTAGGTGTATGTGGCTGGTGCCTTAGCCGATTGAGCCACAGGCGCCGAGCCTACAGATATAAGTTTTAAAATTAATAAAACTTAAAGAAGAAAACACAGAAGAATATCTTTATGAATCGAGCTAAACAAAGATTTCATAAATTAGATACCAAGAAAAGCTAACTTTAAAGGAAAAATGATAAATTGTACTATATTAATATTAAGAACTATTTTTTTTTGCTGGATGCAGTGGCGTGTGCATGTAGTCCCAGCTACTCAGGAAACTGAGACAGGAGGAATGCTTGAGTCCAGGAGTTCTGGGCTATAGTGTACTATGCCGATTGAGTGTCTGCACTAAGTTCGGCATCAATATGGTGACCTCCTGGGAGTGAGGGGCCACCAGGTTGCATAAGGAGGGGTGAACTGGCCCAGGTTGGAAATGGAGCAGGTCAAAACTCCCATGCTGATCAGTAGTGGGATTGCACCTGTGAATAGCCAGTGTACTCCAGCCTGGGCAACATAGCGAGATCCAGTCTCTATAAAAAAAAAAAAAAAAAGAACTATTTTTGTTTGTTTTGTTTTGTTTTTTTGAGACATAGTCTCAACTCAGACACCCTGGGTAGACAGGTAGAGTACCTTGGTGTCCTAGCTCATAGCAACCTCAAATCCTGGGTTCAGGCAATCCTTCTGCGTCAACATCCCAGATAGCTGGGACTACAGGCCCCTGCCACAATGCCAGGCTAGTTTTTTCTTATTAGTAGAGACACAGGGTCAATTATTCATCAAAAGACAAAAAAGAGTGAGAAGATACACATACCATATAACTTAGCACTTAGTATGCTACACCCTAATGTGAGAGTGGATAAATCATGGTATACAAGACCTGACAATTAAGTTTGAGAACTTGCCACCATGTGCTTATGGTGGCAGCACTGTACAAACAACTTGTTAATGGTTTGATAACCTTGGTATATTAGTGTCTCATAGTTGTGTTTGTGTCAACATGTGCTGGTGTCTTGCTGAGTGGTGTTCATAATTGTTGTTGTGTATTTTTGTGTACTGTCAGAAGAATTTTGGAGCTTGAATTAGAACAATGAACAAACATTAAATTTCTTGTTAAACTTGGCAAGAGTGGAAGTGAAATCAGGGACATTTTAGTCCAAGTTTATGGGAATAATGTCATGAAGAAAATGGCAGTTTGCAAATGGATTAAACATTTTTCGGAGGGGAGAGAAAGTGTCACTGATGAAGAGAGGTCAGGGTGGCCAGTAAGAAGCAGAACTGATGAAAACATTGCAATAATTTATCAAATGGGGTGTCAAAATCATCAACTGTCTGTGAGAAGCATAATAATCCAAGTAAACGTCAATAGAGAAATAGGAAAATCTTAACTGAAAATCTTGGCATGAGAAAGATGTGTGCAAAAAATGGTCCTGAAGGAGCTTAGTGATGAACAAGAGGAAAGGAGAGTCAAAATTTGCCCAAACCTTTGGGAGAGGCAAGACAATGTTTTGGGCCATGTTATCACTGATGATGAAACATTGAGTATACCAATATGGGCCTGAAACAAAGTGTCAAAGTGCACAAATGGAAGCCAAGCAACTCTTCAGGACCAAAAAATTTCTGTTAGTCCAAATTAAGATTCAAAAGGATGTTGCTATACTTTTTTGATATCAGAAGGATTATTCATTACCAATTTGTACCAACCAGATAAGTGGTTAACCAAATTTACTATTTGGAAGTGCTGAAAAGGCTGCATGAAAAAGTTAGATGAAAATGACCTGAATTTGGCTCAGCACCTGTGGCTCAAGTGGCTAAGGCACCAGCCACATAACACCTGAGCTGGTGGGTTCTAATATAGCATGGGCCTGCCAAACAACAATGACAGTTGCAAATAAAAAAAAAAAATAGGCAGAGTCAGGAGAATCACTTGAGTCCAGGAGTTGGAGGTTGCTGTGAGCTGTGATGCCACAGCACTCTACCCAGGGCAACAGCTTGAGGCTCTGTCTCAAAAAAAAAAAAAAAAAAAACAAAACTAGAAAATGACATGAACTTTTTGCCAACAGCTCATGGCTCTGACATCATGACAATAGACCAGTTCACATGCTACTATGATAAGAGTTTTTAGCCTATAAATAAATAACCGTATTAGAACATCCTCTCTACTCACCTGATCTGGACCCCAATGACTTTTTTCTTTAACTGAAGATAAAGAAAATATTTGTTTATTTTTTTTAAAGAAAATATTTAAAGGAAAACATTTTGATGACATTCAGGATATCAAGGGTAATAAGATGACAGCTCTGATGGCTATTCCAGGAAAAGAATTCTAAAATTGCTCTGAAGGGTGGACTAGGCGCTGGCATTGGTGTAGAGCTTTCCGAAGGGGTGTACTTTGAAGGTGACCGTAGTGATATTCAGCAATGAGGTATGCAGCAATTTTTCTAGGATGAGTTTGTGAAATTAATTGTCAGACCTAATATATACCATGCATACAATGGAATTATATATTTTTTTCATACAATGGAATTATAAATAGGGGTTAAAATAAATGAAAAAACCACATTGATATGGTTAAATCTCAAAAACAATAGAGAGAGAATAGAGAAAGTTGTAGAATAGATGAATTATGATGCTGTGTTAGAAGTCCCAAGACTGGCTTGGCACCTGTGGCTGAAGTGGCTAAGGCACTAGCCACATACACCTAAGGTGGCGGATTCGAATCCAGCCCGGGCCCGCCAAACAACAATGACGGCTGCAACCAAAAAAAAAAAATAGCCAGGCGTTGTGGTGGGCGCCTGTGGTCCCAGCTACTTGGGAGGCTGAGGCAGGAGACTTGCTTGAGCCTAGGAGTTGGTTGTTGCTGTGAACTTTGATGCCACGGCACTCTACCCAGGGGGACAGCTTGAGGCTCTGTCTCAAAAAAAAAAAAAAAAAAAAGAAGTCCCAAGACCAATCTAAGGCTTGGTGATTTACTAGAAAGACTCACAGGATTCAAAGGAACTATTATTCTTGTGGATATAGTTTAGTATAGAGACAGGAAATAGATTGAAATCTGGAAAGGGATTTTAACCCCAAGATGAGGTCTAGGCACACCGTCCTAGTGGAGTTCCATGATGTGTGCTTAATTCTCCTAGTGATTGTATGTGATAACATGTGGGAAGCGTTACCAAACAGGGGAGCTCATTTTATTCTCAGTGTCCAGGGTTTTTATTGGGGAGAGTCAATCATGTAAGCATGTACCACCTGCATGACTAAACTTAGCTACTCGGACTTCAGCCCTCCCCTATAGTCCCTAGCAAAAAAAAGCCAGTACAATTGGCCCTCAGTATCTACATCTATGGAATCAACCAATTGCCAATCAAAAATGTAGTTAGGAAAACAAGTAAGAATGTATTTTAGGGAAATCTGAGCTGTTCTTGGACATAGCTGGAAGCCGAAAGGGAGCCTAGTGGAGGAAAGACAGGGTCATGGCCGAACACCTTAAAGAAGCAAGCAGATGTTCTACATGCTGGCCTGTGCTGATAATCCCAAGCACCTGAACTATGGATACCTCCACTTCCTCCAATTCACATACCCACCACAGAAGGAGCGCCACAGAGAGGGTTAGCTGTGTCCCCTCTGCCCAGAGTCTCTCAGAAGAGTAAAATAAGGCCCTCAGAAGAGTAACATCAGGCTCACTGTCCATCTGAGGGAGCTGGAGTCCAGAGTCAAGGCACTAGAAAAACAGCTGAGAGATGTGCTACAGATTAGCCCTAGAATGAAGTCCCAAGTGGATATGACCTTGGATATGGACAACTCAACAACCATGTCAATTCTGATGACCTAAAGAATGTTCGCTGTGGGAGTTCCCAGCAGGGTAGATGTAGTGAATGTTATTCAAGGCTCCCTGAGTGTCCTGTGAGGAATCTAGGAATTGCCTATCCTCCAGATCATCCTGGGCAAGGATATAACCTGTGAGCCCACGGTCATATCTATAGGAATTCCCTTCTGCTCATGATCAGAGATAAGGACTCTTCTGCTTAATATGAAGATACAGATCACTTAATAATTATATCGATTAGGGGGCGGCACCTGTGACTCAGTGAGTAGGGCACTGGCTCCATATACCAAGGGTGGCGGGTTCAAATCCAGCCCCAGCCAAACTGCAACAAAAAATAGCCAGGCAATGTGGCAGGCACATTAGTCTCAGCTACTCAGGAGGCTGAGGCAAGAGAATCACCTAAGCCCAAGAGCTACAGGTTACTGTGAGCTGTGATGCAACAGCACTCTACCAAGGGCAACAAAGTAAAACTCTGTCTCTAAAAAAAAAAAAAAGTATATTGATTAGGGAAAACGATGCTTCAGTTATGATGTATCGTCATGTTCTTTTCGTTGGGACTTAGGTTTATATTTTTTCTGATAAATATTTTCACTTTTAAAAAAATGTAGTTAGGCCTATGATATCTGTACCTATACTAAACACATACAGACTTTTTTGTCATTCCCAAAACAGTACAGTATAACAACTATTTTCGTAGCATTTACATTGTGTTAAATATTATAAGTAATATAGAGATGATTTAAAACATAAAAAGAATGTCTGTAGGCTATAGGAAAATAAAATCCCTATTTTATATAAGGGACTTGCGCAGTGGGGGAAAGGACAGTCTTTCCTTTTTTTTTGGCCGGGGCTGGGTTTGAACCCACCACCTCTGGCATATGGGACCAGCGCCCCAACCTTGTGAGCCACAGGCGCCACCCAGGACAGTCTTTTCAATAAATAGTATTGCATCAACTGGATAACCAAATGGAAAACTGCTAACCTTGATTTTGATATCCAGAGGGAGTTCTCTAACAAATCTCCAGCAGATACCAAAGAACAACTGTATCTACTATAAATCAGTTGTATTAAGATAAATTTATCTGGTCAACCTGGTACATCATGGACCAATACTTCAGCCATACAAAACACTCATCAAGCAGAATATTCCAAAGACTCAAAGGTTGTCTCCCAGGATCCAGCCAAAGGTCAGTCCTGAAGACAAACCTTTCTTTGGAATGTAAGAGTTTGAGAAACCTAAGCATGCTGAGTTAACCAACACTTTTTTGCTAGATACCATATACAGTCATGTATATGTTGGTTAATGATACATACTATCAAATATGTCTTTAGATGATTTTGTCATTTTGTGAATATCATAGAATGTACTTACACAAACCTAAATAGCATAGCTTGCTACAGGCCTAGGCTATATGGTGTCTAGCCTAAATGTGTCTTTACATGATTTTGTCATTTTGTGAATATCATAGTGTACTTACACAAACATAAATAGGATAGCCTACTACAGACTTCGGCTATATGGTGTAGGCTGTTGCTCCTAGGCTACAAACCTGTACAGCATGTTACTATACTGAATACTATAGGCAATTGTAACACAATGGTTAAGTATTTGTGTGTCTAAACATATCTAAACATAAGAAAGGTACAGTTAAAAAAAAGTATTGGAGGGCAGTGCCTATGGCTTAGTGAGGAGGGCACCGGTCCCATATACCGAGGGTGGCGAGTTCAAACCCAGCCCCGGCCAAACTGCAACAAAAAAAAATAGCTGGGTGTTGTGGTGGGCGCCTGTAGTTCCAGCTACTCGGGAGGCTGAGGCAAGAGAATCACCTAAAGCCCAAGAACTGGAGGTTGCTGTGAGCTGTCATGCCATGGCACTCTACCGAGGGCAACAAAGTGAGACTCACTGTCTCTTAAATAAATAAATAACATTTAAAAAATAAAAAAAAATTTTTTTAAGTGTTGTAATATTATGTGATTGTAAGAATCAGTCTTAAGGGGAAAAAAGCAAAAGGGCACCTGTGGATTATATAAAGAGGAGGCTCAGCACCCATAGCGCAGTGTTCACGGTGTCAGCCACATACACCAAGGGTGGCGGGTTCGAACCTTGCCCTGGCCAGCTAAACAACTGCAACAAAAAAATAGTCAGGTGTTGTGGCGGGTGCCTGTAGTCCCAGCTACTTGGGAGGCTGAAGCAAGAAAATTGCTTAAGCCCAAGAGTTTGAGGTTGCTATGAGCTGTGATGCCATGGTACTCCACTGATGGTGACACAGTGAGACTCTGTCTAAAAAAGAAAGAAAGAAAAAGGAAGGAAGGAAGAGAGGGAGGGAGGGGAAGGGAAGGAAAAGAAGGAAGAGAAAAACGGAAACCATAAATGAACCTTGTGCTATGAAACAAAAAAGTGATTGATTTTGATGTTTCATTTGATTTATATAAGGTCGGACAGTTAATCTGGAGAACTCATCCTAGAAAAAGTGCTATATACCTCATTACTGTACATCACTGCAGTTACCTTTAAAGGCTCCCCTGGGAAGCTATGCACCTATTCCAGCACCTAGTCCACTCTTCCAGTCAGTTTTGGAACTCTTTCTGGAGTGAACATCAGAGTGGTCATCCTAGGAAGTTGGACAGTTAAGTTCATGAACTTATCCCAGGAAAAGTACTTTGAAGGGTGGAGTAGGTGCTGGTGTTAGTGCAGAGCTCCCCAAGGGGAGCACTTCAAAGATGATCACAGTGATATGCAGCAATGAGGTATACAGCACTTTTTCTAGGATGAGTTCATGAACTTAATTGTCTGACCTCATAATACAGAGTTAAAATATGCAGCTTAGTTTCACTTGGTTGAAATACTCTTTTGTGGTTGAGAAATGTTATTATCTTTTTATTTCTGCTGGTTTTTAAAGTTTTTAACCTGATGTTTGAAACATCTTATAGAACGTCTAGCATTGTGTATGAAGTTCTGTTGTTTAAAGTGAACTGAAAAGTGTATCAAAGCTTAATACTTTAGGTAACATGGGACATATGAACTTAGACCATATTTTGTATGAATTGAAGGAAAGAGGATGTATGAAAAATTACTTCATACGTGCCAGACATGCTTATTGTATATTTACTAGACTACTTTAGTTCCTTTGGTTCAATATGTTTAAATATTGAAAACAATCTCTTACAATTTGTTTTCTCAACTTGATACTGTTCAAAGACTTTCAATATCTAGTGTGTATGTTGTTTCTTTGTGTTGTCATGTTTAAACTGTTGAGATGAAGATGTCTTCTTGTTAATAGATTCTAACTTATTTTATTTTCTAACTTAGAATAGATTGTAACTTAATTATTTTCAGCCAGCCATCAGGAAGAAACTAATAATATTCAAGTGCACAACTGAATTTTGCTACAAAATAAGAAATTGGGGGGGGGGGACAGCACCTGTGGCTCAGTGGGTAGAGCACTGGCCCCATATACCAAGGGTGGCAGGTTTGAACCCGGCCCTGGTTAAATTGCAACAAAAAAAATAGCGGGGAGTTGTGGCAGGTGCCCATAGTCCCAGCTACTCGGCAGGCTGAGGCAAAAATTGCCTAAGCCCAGGAATTGGAGTTTGCTATGAGCTGTGATGCCATGAGCATTAAAATGAGACTGTCTCTAAAAAAAAAGAGAGAGAGAAATTTTGGGATCTAAGCTAAAAGTAATTACCATAATATTCCCTTAGCTGGTCACTGGGGGATAGAACTGAATTAAAGATCAAAAAGATGAAACGCAGTGGCTCATGCCTATAATCCTAGCACTCTGGAAGGCCAACGTGCATGGATTGCCAGAGCTCAAAAGTTCGAGACCAGCCTGAGCAAGAACGAGACCCCCATCTCTAAAAACAGCCGGGCATTGTGGCTGGTGCCTGTAGTCCCAGCTACTCGAGAGACTGAGGCTAGAGGAATGCTTGAGCCCAGGACTGGTGACAAAGTAAGGCTCTGTCTCAAAAAAAAAAAAAAAAAAAAAAGTTCAGAAATGAAGTCTAGTACTTAATTCCTATTAAAACATATCAGATTTATACCATCATGTGGTAACTTTGCCCTTATTCCTTTTTCCCTTAAATACAGTCATTTCTCAATATCATTCCTTTGATTTACAGCTATTTTCTATAATTACTTATTTCCTAAGACAATTTGTCTTCTCATAATTTTACTTATCATCTTGAAATGTATGAGTCTTAAATCTGTATGTCTAGCCTTCACTTTGGACTTAGGGACTAGATCCATATACCTATGTGTTTCTAAAACATTTTCATTTGTATATCTTACTGTAGCCCCAAGCTCAGTTCATCTAAAGCAACATTTGCTTTCTCATACCTTAGTAATTGCACCATTTTGAGTATAGGTACCATTATTTTTAGTTTCCAGGTTAAGAATATGGAATCATTTTTTGTTTATAATTTTCAAATGTATTTGATTCACCTGTTTCTAACATTTTCTCTATCTTTCTAGTCTAAGTTCTTATAGCCTCTTATCCGAATACATACTGTAGATACTATTAGAGTCTGGTTCTCAGGGAGCTTAAAAGTAATGACAACTGTTTATTGCCTCCAACATAAAGTTCAAACTCACTTCATCAAATGGAAACCAAATGAAGCAACTGTCTCCACGTTCACATGTTACTTACTAGATCACCATGGTATAGGACACATAGCACAATTGTTTGTTTTTTTGTCTTTCTCCCTTTCTATACTGAGTGATGGAGGATGGAACTAGTAAGTTTACTTTTATATGACATTGCCTAGCACGATATCTATCAGGTACGTGTATCAGTGAATCTTTGTTCAATAGATGCATGAAAGACACATTGTAGATACCTTCATATACTTTTTCATTTAATTCAGTGGCCTTGTAAAGTCAATAAGGAGGCCTTTTAAAATCCCTAACTTAAAAAATTCCCCATTTTTTTTGGCTCAGTGCCCGTAAGCAACGAGGGCGGCTAGGGTGCCAGCCACATACACCAGAGCTGGCGGGTTTGAATCCAACCCAGGCCTGCCAAACAACAATGACAAGTACAACCAAAAAATCGCTGGGTGTATGGGGTAGCGCCTGTGGCTCAAAAGGGTAGGGTGCAGGCCCCATATGCTGGAGGTGGCAGGTTCGAACCCAGCCCTGGCCAAAAAAAAAAAAAAATAGCCGAGTGTTGTGGCGGGCACCTGTGGTCCCAGCTACTTGAGAGGCTAAGGCAAGAGAATCGCTTAAGCCCAAGAGTTTGAAGTTGCTATGAGCTGTGACACTACGGCACTCTACCCAAGCAACAGCTTCTATTTCTTTCCTTCCTTTGTCATAGCTTGATATGTTTGCCTTCTTTCTAAAGCCCTTCCTTCTAACTCATATTGAAATATTACTTGTAGCTGGGTAATCCTAGCACCTGTAGTCCTATCACTCTGGGAGGTCAAGGCAGGTGGATTGCTTGAGCTCAGAAGTTTGAGACCAGCCTGAGCAAGAGCAAAACCCAGTCTCTCCTAAAAATAGTAAAATCTGTTCACAGCCATACCACCATGAACATGCCCAATCTCGACTAAAAATAGAAAAATCAGCTGGGTGTTGTGGTGGGCGCCTGTAGTCTCAGAAACTCGGAAGGCTAAGGCAGGAGGAGGACCTCTTGAGCCCAGGAATTTGAGATTGCTGTGAGCTATGATGCCACAGCCACTCAATGCAGGGCAACAGAGTGAGACTGTCTCAAAAAAAAAAAAAAAAATCCTAGCACTCTGGGAGGCCGAAGCTGGAAGATTGCTTGAGTTCAGAAGTTTGAGACTAGCCTGAGCAAAGAGTGAGACCCTGTCTCTACTAAAAATAGGAAAAAAATAACCTAGCTGGGCTTAGTGGCACATGCCTATAGTCACAGAGACTTGGGAGGCTGAGGCAAGAGGATCATGCTTAAGCTCAGGACTTTGAGGTTGTTGTGAGCTAGGCTGATGCCAGGGCACTCTTGCCTGGGTGACAGAGTAAGGCTGTCTTAAAAAAGAAAAGAAAATAAGACATGTTGCTTAACAGTCGTATAATTTAGCAGTATGTTATATTGCTCACTTTTTTCTATGTGTCAGACTCATTCACTGTTTAAGGTGAAGATTGTCTAATCTCCCCAACTTGACTGGGAACTTTGTGTAGTTGGCTCCCCTTTTTCCTGTATGGTTGTCTTTGAGAGTATTGGAAACCTAATACTGAGGGTTAGCACTTTTCCAAACATGACAGTTTGGCATATTATGTATGTGGGTCACTATAAAAGTTTCGAGACAGACTGTGTTATGGTCCATTATTTCACTTTCATGAAACACAGTTGACATCGTCCTTTCTGATTCACCATCTGAGTTTCAGCTTGCTTGGCTTACGGGTATTGCTGGGAGGGCTTCATTTGTTTCCATCCACATGGATTTTACATTTCTTGATTTTTGTGTATCACAAAACTTTTGTAATGACCCACACATATAATAGCACAGATTACTATTTAACAAGAGGCAGCTGTGTGATCATCCATTCTTGTTATTAACATTTTTATTACTGTTAACGTATCACTGTAATAGTAGTATTAAAATTATATGACTAGACTGACATGGTAGTGGCTTATGCCTGTAATCCTAGCACTTTGGGAGGCTTAGGTGGGAGGATTGCTGGAGGCAGGAGTTCTAGACCAGCCTGAGCAACATAGTAAGACCTCATCTCTATAAAAAATAGAAATATTTAGTTACGTGTGGTGTGACCTATAGTCTCAGCTTCTTGGGAGGCTGAGGTCAAAGGATTGCTTGTGCCTATGAGTTTAGTTGCAGTGAGCTATTATTATATGATGATGCTTCTGTACTCTAGCCTGGGGACAATAGAGCAAGATCCTGTTTTTTGTGAAAAAACAAAATAATGCTTTTGACTGAATTCAGGCAAGTAAGATAATCAAACACCTAAAAAAAAAAGTTTTTTTGTTTGTTTGGAATTTTATAAAAAGTATAGGTGAGCTATTTCTTCAATCTATGTTTGGCAATATTAGTGAATCAACTATGTATATTTTGTAGTAACTTATCTTATAAAAAATTTTGTCTTCTGTATTTCACAACTGATAAAAAAATGAAAAGGTTTTCTTGGAAGAAATGGTGTACTTTGAAAAACGCACTAGTAACTACCATATCTGAATGTTCAAAACAGCAGTTTAACACTGCATAAAGACGATTTATCTATGCCAGTGTTTTTTTTTCCATAAGCAAATATTGCATGTTGAGGAAAAGAAAATCCAGATTTCTATAAATCTCCCTTTTTCCTGCTTACATTGACATCATTTATTTTATCACTAGCAAAAGAGATAATAAAAACTACCAAAATGTTTGTTTTATATTACTATAATTAGGAGATGGTGTTTTCTCACAAACAGCGTACCAATTCTTCTCTTGTTACTATCTTTCCTTTTTAACTCTGTGTATTCATTTCTTTGTCTAACTCTATCTCATCAACTTTTTCATTTATTTATTATAGATATTCTAAGCTTATTCTAAAGTAGTTTTAAGATGAATTCATGCTTTTTATTGGTTCCATTACTTCAGTCTCCTGTTTTCCCCACATCCTACCCACCTCTGTAAGTGTGATTTGTTCTTATTTTCCTAAATAACTCTTTTACTAGCACATAGAAATATATTGGCTTAGTCAAGTATGGTGGCACACATGTGTAGCCCTACCTACTCAGGAAGCTGAGGCACAAGGATAACTTGAGCCCAGGAGTTCTGGTCTGTAGTAAATGCTGATCAGGTGTCCATACTAGGTTTGGCATCAGCATAATGACTTCTTGAGAGCTGGGAACCACCAGTATGCCTAAGGAGAGTGAACCAGCCAAGGTCTGAAACACAGCAGATCAAAATTCCCCTGCCACTGTATACCATTCTGGGCAACATAGCAAGACCCTATCTTTTATTAAAAAAAAAAAAAGGAAAGAATACATTGGCTTAATGATCTGGTGAGCCATCTGTAGAATTGACCAGTATCTCCATAATTGTAGCCATTTGTATTACCTATCACAAAAGTTGTTAAATTTCTAAATCTTTAACTCTTATATCATCAGCCAATTATTTTTATTCATATTTTAGGTTAAAATAAAATTTACACTTATAATAAATGTGATGTTGAAGTAAAATTTTACTTGCTCTTATGAGTCAGATCTTAATGTACCTAGCATTTTTATTTTGACTGTCTAGTCATTGAATAGCTTTCTACATTAGGTGCTATGTCCATTGCTTTTCTTGATTTCTAATTGTTATGAATATGTACAATATAAGGGCTAATACAGATCAACTTTCTTAAGCTTCTATTGGCTTTTAAGAAAATCTGGGGGCCTGGTGTGGTGGCTCACACCTATAATCCTAGCACTTTGGAATGCCAAGGCTGGTGGAATGCTTGAGTTCAGGAGTTTGACACTAGCTTGAGGAAGAGTGAGACTCCATCTTTAGAAGAAAAAAAATAGCCAGCATGTCCAGCTATTATGTCTGGCACCTGTAGTACCAGCTATTATGTCCAGCATCTATAGTACCAGCTACTTGGGAGACTGAGGCAAGAGAATCACTTGAGCCCAAGAGTTTGAGGTTACTGTGAACCTAGACACTGGGGCACTCTACCAAGGGCAACAAAGTGAGACTGTCTCAAAAAATAAAAATAAATAAATTAAAAAAAAAATCTGGGTTAGGAAATAAAAAGAGATAAACCCTAATTATTTGGTATGTTTTTTCTTTTTCTTTTTTTTAAGAGACAGAATCTCACTTTATTGCCCTCAGTAGAGTGCAGTGGTGTCACAGCTCATAGCAACCTCCAACTCCTGGAGGAACTTATATGATTCTCCTGCCAAGTAGCTGGGTCTACAGGCGCCCACCACAATTCCTAGCTATTTTTTTGTTGCAGTTAGGCCGGGGCCAGGCTTGAACCCGCCACCCTTGGTATATGGGGCCAGCGCCCTACCCACTAAGCCACAGGTGCCACCCTTGGTATGTTTTTTCAAAACTACTAGGATTTTCATAGCTTACTTTTTGCCATCCCTTCTTGGAAATCCATGGCTATATAGTGAATCAGTGTTACAGAAGGGATTTGAGACAACCCTCAGGTTTGTTAGTGTGTCTTCATATACTATATAGTACTCATTTATTTTTTTTTAGGTTTTAAAAATTATTCAAAATTATTCATTTGTCTAATTTAACACTTTGGGTGAATAAATCATTTTAGTACCGGACATAATACATATTTAAAGTTTGAAAGTCTGGTAACATTTTACTATTAGACAAAATCTATATTTGAACTATAAATTTCAAATGTGTTTTTTCTAGTAATAAAATAATTTATTCTTCTAACATATTACACTGGACATACTTACATTAGAGAAGTCATTAAGTAGCAATTCTAAAATTAACACAAAAGAGAAATCTTTTTTTTTTTTTTTTGAGACAGATTCTTACTATGTCACTCCCAGTAGAGTGCTATCGCATCACAGCTCATACAACCTCAAACTCTTGGGCTTAAGCCATTCTCTTGCCTCAGCCTCCCAAGTAGTTGGGACTACAAGCACCTGCCACAATGCCTGGCTATTTTTTTGTTGCAGTTATCATTGTTGTTTAGCAGACCCAAGCTAGGCTTGAACCTGCCAGCCTCTGTGTATAGGGCTGGCATCCTGCTCACTGAGCTACGAGCGCCAAGCCCCGGCTATTTTTTGTTGCAGTTGTCATTGTTGTTTAGCAGGCCCAGGCTTGGTTCAAACCCACTAGTCTGGGTGTATGTGGCTGGCGCCATAACCACTGTGCTACAGTGCTAAGCCCAAATGAGAAATTCTTAAATAAATGTTATGTATTTTCAGAGTCTTCACTCTTATTTACTTTTGTCTTAGATAACCTTCACAAAATGTGTCCTTTTTTAGTAACCAGTACCCTGAAAGTTGCCAGGTTTCACTTGTCTATTTCTGGTCTGCCTTCAGTATAGGTCCCTTCTTTTTTTCTCTCTTCACTCTTGAATTAATCCTCTACCTACTTCACAGGCCGGTTCTTTGATGAGAATGAATCCCCTGTTGATCCGCAGCATGGCTCTAAACTGGCGGATTATAATGGGGATGATGGTAACGTAGGTGAGTATGAGGCAGACAAGCAGGCTGAGCTGGCTTACAATGAGGAAGAAGATGGTGATGGTGGAGAGGAAGACGTCCAAGGTGAGCGTGGGCCTGGCCTCCATGCTGTGACCGTGAAACCCACCTCTAAGTTTTTTGGTTGAATTTGTGTAGAATTTTCCCTACTTATTAGCAGCAGTAAAATCTTACTATCAATACAAAGAGGTTCTGTGAAGTTTTTCAGTTTTATTTTGAAAAGTATTACATGATAGTAGTATTTAGAGATCTATAAGTAAATTATTTTAAGTTTTCAAATTTTTCATTATCATATGTGTATTATTGATACAGTTACAAGTTGAAATTCAGAATCTTCAGAAATTTTAGAATTGTTTAAAAATTAAAATTGTTTAAAATAATAATAAATTTTAGAATTAAATTGTTTAAAGTAGACTTTTTCTAAGGCAATTGTTCCCAGAAAATAATTCTTTCCTAATCTCTCATCTGAAAATATTTCATTATTCCAGGTAAAAATATTGCCCAGGTAGCTTTATAAAGAAGGCTACAAGGTCTCCTACACATAGAAGATAACATTATTTCACCACTGATAGAGCATACTAGGGCTGTTTAGAGAGTTTTTCTGAGAGTCTTAAAATTTATATCTCAGTTTGTGAAGATTTATTTTACATTTAATACACAGATTCAACATATTTTTCTTGCTAACTGTGTTACTTCTAAGTTTTTAACTTAGTGAAAGTTCAAAATTTACCTGTGTGCATGCAGCCCTACCCATGCATGCCTATCAGAGTGTATTTCTTTATTGCAAGTTTTTAGGCCTGTTTTCTGCCTGTTTATATTGTTTAGTAGTTATTGTGGAGCCGTTTCTCTTTTCTGTAAGAGTTGATTATGACCTCAGTGTATGATATATTAAAGTTTTATAATATGATGCATGAAAGCTTTTTCAGTATAACCTGGTTTGATTTCTTCCTTAGCTTTTTTTCAAGTAATTAAATTTTTAGTTAGTTTCATGATGATAATTATTTTTATGTGTATAAAATTCAGAAGAAAATTTACTTGTTCTAGATTACTATATAATTAGTAGAAAAAGGGGAAGCTGGAGACTCTTGACTCCCACCCAGGCATTCTTTTAATAGCACATTATAGTTTTAGAAAAAATAATGGTTATTAGGGATAGGAAAGAGAATTATAAATCCTATGAGTTATGTGAAGATATAATAATGAGAATTTCTCAAACTTTTTTATAATATTGATTAAATGATACTTTTTGTATAATCTCATCCCCCAAATTTTTTCATAAATTTTAACCATTTTTTCTAATTGCTTTGTGATTTATTAGCATTTAAAAGCTTTTTCATTCATATATATCCTATCACTAATTACATTGCAAGCTCTTGGAGGGTAGAAATTTTCATTTATTTCACCTTCTATTTTGTTTGTATCCTTTTCTGTCTTCATAGCCCCTCCCTACAGTACTTAGCATAGAGGGCCCTCAGTAAATGTCATTAACTGATAATTTTTTTTTTCACTGAGCTTTTATAATCATGACTAGGGGTAAGAACCCTTTAACTTCTGTTCTTACAAGCTTGCTTGATTTGAGCTTTAAATATGTTCTTTTCTTCTAAGGGGATTCTATCATCTCATTGGATAATTTTGAAGATTTTATTATAGCAATTTATTTCCTTTCTTTCTTTCTTTCTTTTTTTTTTTTTTTTAGACAGAATCTTGCTTTGTAGCCCTCGGTAGAGAGCCATGGCAACACAGCTCACAGCAACCTCCAACTCTTGGGCTTAAGTGATTCTTTTGCCTCAGCCTCCCAAATTAGCTGGGACTGCAGGCACCCGCCACAACGCCCAGCTATTTTTTAGAGACCAGGTCTCGCTCTGGCTCAGGCTAGTCTCA
>CAUYQV010136599.1:0-52340 GCA_963574575.1 Galagoides demidoff | reverse complement strand
GAAACGGTTCACATTCCATTATTTGTAAAGTTACCTGCTGTTGCTTTCATTTTGCTACACTCATTTTATTTGTATTTAAATGTTTTAGGCAACCTAAGAACAAATGTAAAAGAAAAGATGCAGTAAAAAGAATTGCTTGATATCCATTACTTTGTGTATATCAGGCACAGCAGTAAAACAAAAAAACCCATGTATTTAACTTTTTTTAGGTTTTTTGCTTTTGTGATTTTTTTTTTTTTGATACTTGCCTAACATGCATGTGCTGTAAAAAATAGTTAACAGGGAAATAACTTGAGATGATGGCTAGCTTTGTTTAAATGTCTTATGAAATTTTCATGAACAATCCAAGCATAATTGTTAAGAACACGTGTATTAAGTTCATGTAAGTGGAATAAAAGTTTTATGAATGGACTTTTCAACTACTTTCTCTACAGCTTTTCATGTAAATTAGTCTTTTGGTTTTGAAACTTCTCTAAAGGAAATTGTACATTTTTGGAAATTTATTCCTTATTCCCTAATGGGCTTTTACCAAGTTTAAACACAAAGTATATCATAACAAATATACTAAGACAGCTGCTGTTTCTAAACATGTCCCATGTTCCCCTCGCTTCCCTTCCAACCCCCGCCCAAAATGAGCTCTTACCTTTTCTAGGAGGGGAGAGATTAATTGGATAAAAGTGGTATGTTCCATTTAAAATTTCGGTATATGGCATTTTCTAACTTAGGAAGCCACAATGTTCTTGGCCCATCCTGACATTCAGTAGCATTAACTGTAAGTTTTGTGCTTCCAAATCACTTTTGGTTTTTAAGAATTTCTTGATTATTTTCTTTAATAGCCTGCCTTCAATGTTGACCCTTTATTCTATTTGTCAGGTGCACAAGATTATCAGTCCTACTTGGTGGCTGTGTACTTGGAATAAGGCCGTGAGATCTTTCTGGCTCCACTCAATGTCTAAGATAACTCTGCTTCCTTTGCTTGCATCCCACAAACTGTGCCCCTCATTCTCTTTACTACAGCAAATCTCCTACTGTGTTTATCTCCCCTTAAGCCCTATCTGTCCTGAATGGTCTGTCATTGTCTGCCTTTAAAATCCTTCCTCTTTCTCTTCTCTAAATAATGATGGGGCTACCTTATACCCAAAGCTCACTCTACACACTATTTCCTCAGTACTTTGCAGAAAACACCAAACAAAAATGCCTTTTTAAAAAAGGTGTATTTTTCTGTTAGAATGTAAGCTCCTCAAGAGCAGGGACAATGTTTTCTGTGTGTTCTCTTGTGCCTGGTCCACTGTAAATGCTCAATAAATATTGACGATGGGAAAAAACCTGAAGTATAACCTACATGTAAAATGTGTACAGATTACAAGTACACAGATTATATACTCAAACCCAGACTGCAAGGCCATTCGCATCAGAAATAGAACATTACTGACACCAAAAAAGCTCCCCGTCATTATTCATTTCCATATACCTCCACAATAGTTTTATCTGTTCCTAATATAAATGGAATACAAAGTGCATTTTTATTGTGCAATATTCTTTTTTTGCACTATATTATGATGTGAGATTTATCCACATTGCTGTTTTTAGTAAAAGCTCATACATTTTCATTGAAGTATTTCATTTAATGAATGATGGAATTTAACTTTATTTATTACATTATAGTGTTAAAGGACATTTGAGACAATTCCTGGTTCTGGTTACAAAAGTTCTTGAACATGTTTTTTGGTTTATATATGAATGTACTTCTGAAACATACACACACACACACACACACACATAATCTATTGAACTGGAATTGGTAGATCACAGAATCTACCTATGTTTAACATTTTTAGATATGAGTTTTAAGTTGACATATATATATATTTACCAAATCTTAATATTATATCTTTTTAATTTTGATCATTCCCATAAAACTTAAATGAAAACAATTTTTTTTAGCCATTCTCATGTGTGCAGCTTTATCTAATTGTTTAATGTACATTTTCTTGATGACTAATGACTTAAGAGATGAGACTGAGACTTTTGCATATGTTTACTGAGAATTTGGCTAGCCTCTTTTCTGAAAATCTTGTTCTAATATTTTGCTTTTTTAGAAAATTGGTGTGATGGTCTTTTTTAAAGAGACAGGGTCTTTCCCTATCACCCAGGCTGGAGTGTAGCAGCACATGGCATGCTTAGAGCTCACTGTAACCTCAAATGCCTGAGTTTAAGCAATTCTCCCACCTCAGACTTCCAGGCATTACATAGGTAGGACTATAAGAACACATCACTACGCCCAGCTGATTAAAAAAAAAATGTGTGTGTGTGTAGAGAATGGGTCTTGCTATGTTGCCCAGTCTGATCTCAAACACCTAGTCACAAGTGAACCTCCCACCTCAGCCTCTGAAAGTGCTGGGATTATAGGTGTGAGTTACCACCCCCAGTTATTCAAACACTAACATAGGTGGTGTTGTGATTATATTTTGTAGACGCTATTAAAGTTCATACTCAGTTTAAGTGAGGGAGACTACCCTAGATAATCTGGGTGAACTTGATTCAATCAATTGAAATGTCTCAAAAGCAAGGCTGAAGCTTCCTTGAGAGAATAGAAACATCTGTCTGCGAGCAGCAGTGTTAGCCCATCCCTGTGAGTTCTGGCCTGCCTTCCTCATGGCCTGTCCTGTCAATTTTAGATTTGCCTAGTCAGGCCCCTTATTCAACGTAAACTAATCCTTCGCAGTAAGTGTCTTTGTACCTCTGTACTGGTTGTGCTTTTCCTGTTGAACCCCGACTGATGTAACTGAGTCATCTTTTTCTTACTGATCACTGGAGGTTCTTTACGCAGTCTGCATTACAAATATCACCTTTTACTCTGTCATCGCCTTTCAATGTGCTGATGATTTTTTAGATTAAAAAGTCTCTAACTTGAAGGCACAATTTATTAGCCTTCTTAATTGTTTGTATGTCTTATGTATTATGTAAGAAATCGCTCCCCAATCTAAAATCACAAACACGCTACTTGTGTTACGCTCTAGAAGACTATAAAGAATTGTCCACGGCTAGATGTATAGTTTCCCTGGATTTGACTTGAGTGTGTGGCATAAAGTAAAGGTCATTTTTACTAATTCTGTATAGTCATCTGGTTGATGAGTGGTAAGTTG
The DNA here is from genome assembly GCA_963574575.1 of Galagoides demidoff. Classification (NCBI taxonomy): domain Eukaryota; kingdom Metazoa; phylum Chordata; class Mammalia; order Primates; family Galagidae; genus Galagoides; species Galagoides demidoff. The sequence goes on along the minus strand of CAUYQV010136599.1, from coordinate 49,194 downwards.
AACCTTTTGTTCCTGCTATGCAGTGCCACCTTTGCCAAAAATCAAGCATTCAGATATGTACGTCTGTTTCTGGACTCTCTGTTCTATTTCATTGATCTAAATATCCTTGTGCAAATAATAAATTGTTATAGCTTTATATACAATATCTAGTAGTATAACTTTTACAAATTTGTTCTTTGAAATTGTTTCAGCTATTCTTGGCTTTTTCATTTTCATATAAATATTAAAAACTGAGTTTGTCAGTTTTTACAAAAATCCTACTGGAACTTTTTTTTTCCTTTTTTTGAGACAGAGTCTCATTTTCTTGCCCTTGGTAGAGTGTTGTGGTGTCGTAGCTGACAAAAACCCCAAACTCTTGCCTCAGCCTCCCAAATAGCTAGGACTACAGGTGCCCGCCACAACACCCACCCTATTTTTTTAGGGATGACATCTTGCTCTGGCTCAGGCTGGTCTGAAACTCCTGAGCTCAGGTGATCCACCTGCCTCGGCCTCCCACAGTACTAGGATTATAGGTGTGAGCCACCGTGCCTGGCCCCTGCTGAAACTTTGATTGGGATTGTTATGAAAATTGATATGTCAGTTACTCTAATTGCATTTCAATGTCCCATTCCTACAGCAATAACATATTCAGTGTGGAAAACTGTCCCACTTCTGGAGTAAAAACATAGTGGTACTGATTAGTAACAGACTACTCCTTCTCTGTCTGTGTCATTTTCCTGCTAAATTTCTCTCAAATTTAGTCCCTCAAAGGGACAGCTTTTCCCTTTAGGTTTCTTTTTACCTTTTATCTGAGTCCCCTTTAGGTGGGCTTAATCTTTTTAATTTTTAGATGAAAAACTGCATTCATTATTTCTGGGTTGTTTTTTTTTGTTTGTTTTTTTGAGACCGTCTCAAGCTGTTTGACCTGGATAGAGTGCCGTGGCGTCATAGCTCACAGCAACCTCCAACTCTTGGGCTGAAGTGATTCTCCTGCCTCAGTTTTTCTATTTTTAGTAGAAACAGGGTCTTGCTTTTGCTGAGTTTGGTCTCAAAGTCATGAGCTCAAGCAATCCACTCCCAGAGTGCTAGGATTACAGGTGTGAGCCACTCTGCCTGCCACTCTCCATTTATTATTTTACTATAAAAAATTGGTTTACTCCTTAAACATGGGCTCATAATTGAAGTGTTTCCAAGTGTCTTATTCCCTTTAGGCTTTATTATCTCTAGTGATCCTTCTATCTCTTTTTAGCCAACACATTGCACCGACCTCTCCCATTCCTCACTAAGTTTACTCTTCTCATCCCGCTCACATACCCTGTCCAATCTCCTAATACTTAACTGACAAAAAAGGGGCCATCTGAATTCTCTTACTTTTTCCTTCTTCCACCTCAGACATTTGTAGAAACTGAGTCCATAAATTGTTTCTTCTATTTCATTCATATTTTGAACCTTTTCTTCTCTGTTGTATCATTGCTCTAAATCTAATCTTCCTCTAAAAATATTTCCTCGCTCTGTCTGTTCAAGTCATTGTCATAGACCTCACCCTCCATCACTAAACTGCTTGAAAATAATGGCTTATGCCCACTGACATTACATTCTCCCTGCTCATCATGTATTAAATTGTCTTTATTTAGAAATATTTTAAGCAAAGAACAGATACTGTACGACATGATCTAAAGCCTCTGTTTATCAAAATTGCTGCATACTATAATATGAACGGTGGGTGCTGTGTGGAATTGTGCAACCACAGCCTCACAGTTGTATGTGTAGCTGTACTGGGTCCTGTCCTGCTGCTTCTCTCCCCAGAGATGATCACTGTCTGAGTTTGCTAGTCATCATTACCATTTCTGTTCTACTTTTATTGCCCATGAATGTGTTCATAAGCCATATGGTATTCCCTTACATATTTTAAATTTTTATATCAATTTATTAAAGTATTCTAATTTTATAATTTTTTTTTCTCATTTGGATATTTATTCCCACTGAAATGTGGCCTGGGAAAAGTGAGTAGGTAAAAGTATTAGGAGAAGTGGGGAGATCGGAAATTTGGGGAGAAAAAATGCTTGAAATAGTTATTACTAAGAATGCAGGGTGAATTTAACAGAGAAACTGTAGGAATAATCAATAATGCTGGTGATTAGAGGCTGGTGATCATGAATCTATAGTGTAATCAATATGCCTGTGAATTGTGTGAATTCTCTCCACTACATAGAAGCAGTCAGAAATAAAGTAGATAATTTTGTTTTCTTCCCCCTCAGAGAAGGAAGGTTGCTTGATTGGTGTGAAAAAAAAGATGGAGAGATAGCTTAGGATACTGGCATAAAATTATTGAAATTATAGGCCCATGAATCTAAGCTGGATAAAGAGTAGATAATATAAATAGAGCAGATGAATTGAAATAAGAAATCAGAGAAAATAATGGATGAAGATCACAGTAGGTAGAAGAGTAACTGGGGTGAAAGTAGGGAAATACGCTTGAGTTACTGATTAGAAGCAGAGGAGTTAAGAACGCTGACAAGTCGGTTCCCCACCCGACAGAGGGAATGAGTAGGTAAGGCAGAATGGCACAGAGAGTTACGACTTCTCTGAATCACAGAGGTCAGGTGTTGGATTGTTCATCCACATGAAAGCCGAATTATCCAGTATGATGGCAAAGACTCTACACATAAATGAAGACTGAACCAGATGCCAGTGTCATCTTCTAGGGAGGAAATGACTTGAGACAGCAGGTGGTGGGTGGTATAGATGAATGGCTTGGACTTCACGGGAACAGAGTTTTTTCTAGAGAGTTCTGCTAGAGTGTTCTGGGAGTGTGAACAGAGAACACAGTACCCTCCACAACTGTCAACTGGACACAAAAGAGTGTGAGAATAAAATCACCTGGCAAATGGGAGAGTAAGGAAAAAATACCCCCAAATACCCAATTCTCATTGAGCTATAATCTAGCATTAGTAAAGTGTTCACTTGAAATGTTTGATATTTATAAAGAAACAGTGTGGGAAAAAACTTAAATGACTGCACATACAAAGTAGTAGTATTCATATTGTTAGATTTTCTAAGTATGATCACTGTTTTGAGAGGTATAGATGTATATGACAGTTTAAATATATGTCTCTTTACAAACATGGCCAAAAATGTTAAAACTCGTAACACTTCTCAATGTCCCTTATACAAAGGTCCCGGACAGAAGCACCTCCTCTGATTGCCAGAAAAACAATGATTTCTCTAGATTAACATATGTATCACTTACTTTTATCAGAGAATGAGAGAATTTTAATATGCTACCCTTTGTACATGAACTATTTTGTAGATAAGTTTCCTAATATTTTTCCCAGTTAGCATAGAGCCCGATATATGATATTTGATTAATAACCATAATTATTATATCGTTTTAGTAGAAAAAGTACAAGACTTGGAACCCTACAGATTTGGGTCAAAGTACTGTTTCTGCTGTGTATTAGCTCTTGACCTTGGGCACTTCTCTTTCCTTCTTTGTAAAACAGTGTTTTAAAAATACCTTATTTCTCAGTGTTGTTATTAACATGAGGTTTAAATGAAACCTTGTAAGTGTAAGGCACTTAGTCCTATGACTGCCACAGAGTGGAAACTCAAAAAATGTTAACTGTGATTATTTATCATTATTTATTTTAGATATCTAATCTGTATATGATACTTTTATTTTTTAAAGTATTGAGAAAATTGAAGTCACATTGTGAAAAGGCTGGATTAAAAGAGAATGAAGGTTTTAGTGAGAAAAATAACTTTTTAAAATCTAGGTTTCTATAGACATATACTGAAGATTTTTAAATTACAGTCTTTTCATTTATTTAGTTTTCATTCTGTTAATGTGGCCTATGTCCAGTCAATTCAAGAAAAGTCTGGGTGACTACTAAATGCCAAGCACTGCCAGACCTGGGGATAATGATGGATTACAAAAATGTCCCCTGTCCTTAAAAGTTCATGGTCTAACTGAAGACTTTGAATAATAAAATTTAAATTTTCAGCTCGGTGCCTGTAGCTCAGTAGCTAAGGGCACCAGCCACATACACCAGAGCTGGCAGGTTCTAATCCAGCCTGGGTCCGCCAAACAAAAATGACAACTGCAACCAAAAAACAGCCAATGCGCTGTGGCGGGCAACTGTAGTCCCAGCTACTGGGGAGGCTGAGGCAAGAGAATCGCTTAAGCCCAAGAGCTGGAGGTTGCTGTGAGCTGGGATGCCATGCTCTCTACTGAGAAGGACGATGGGAGACTCTGTCTCAAAAAATAAAATAAAATTAATAAATAAAATTTAAACTTTTCCTTTATATATTAACATTTATTCATACTTTTGGAAAAAGAGAGCTGCTTTTCTGAATGCCTTCTGCGCCACTCCTAACTGTTTCTCACAGGCAACTAAGTCCTACTTGTAGGAAAATGGACGAGCTGTTAGTCCATTCTCGCTTGGTGAGGAGCTAGCCAGCTACTATGGGCAATGGTATCTTACAGAAAATTAATTTTCTTTATCTTTTTTTTTTTTGCAGTTTTTGGCCGGGGCTGGGTTTAAACCCATCACCTCCAGCATATGGGACCAGCACCCTACCCCTTTGAGCCACAGACGCCGCTGGACATTCAGCGTCTTATTTCTTTTTGGTAGAAGAATTCTACTTTATTGCCCTTAGTAGAGTGCCGTGGCATCACACAGCTCACAGCAACCTCCAATTCCTGGGCCTAAGTGATTCTCTTGTCTCAGCCTACTGAGTAGCTGGGACTACAGGTGCCGCCCCCAGAAAATTAATTTTCAAAAAGTTTTAAGGCAATAGTAAAATTTTTTTCTCTATGTGAAAACAAATATACATTGCAGATAAAAGCAGAGCCCTTCTGGAAAGAAAATGGGGGAATGAGGTGGATCTATTATCAGCTTATAGCAATTCAATTTAACAAACATTTTTTAGAAAAACAAAGGAATATGTAGCACTATATGTAGTCACGTGTTTAGAATAATTCAGTCAATATTTGTCATTACGCTTCCCTTGCCAGAAATTGATTACAACAGTAATGACAGAATCACACGGGGCAAGAATCAGATCCTGTTCCTTGTCCTCTCTCATGGGAAAAAATGGAAGCTGGGAAAATTTTCTAATTTTAGTTGAAAAAAGGTTGGGTCACTCTCTTAAAATCTTTGGCTACTAGACAAGAAAAAGTTACCACGTTAAAGGCGATGAGTTATTTCCATGAAGCCAAGTTATTTCATCTTAATGTCTACAGTGTCTATCGCCACCTTTCCAAGGACAATTTCACACGAATTTTAAAAGTTGTACATTTTATCTAAACAAGGTTATGAATTTATTCTTACCAGCAGCCTTCTCATTTTGATGCAGGATATTATGTCCTCTTTTCCACAAAGGGACTGACTCTTCTTCAGTAGTTCTCAGAGTCCCAGACTGACAACTTTCTTCAGTAGGATGCTGAATATGGGTGCAACATGCTGTCCCATTTTGCTGGGTGACCGTTTGAGTGCCGTTTGGATAATTTATGTTTGCTAAAGTTTGGCATTCAGAAAAACAGTAAGATGGCAGAGATGGCATCACAGTGACCAGGTCAGAACAAGCACTTGAGAGTGGAAGACTACTTTCTTGATTCCTCTGACTGAAACTGTACTCCATTGGAAACACGTGTTTTGAATTTAAAAAGTCATGTGTACTAATGTTTTGAGAATTTTCAGGTGTTACCGATTGGCAATGAGACACTTGCATTGAATTTTTACTACTTCTACTATTCGATGTAGATTTAGGAGGAAGCTGTGGCATGCTTGGTTTGCTCTGCGTTCGTATAGACGCGTTGACTCTGCTCGCAGACTGTGGACGGATGACAGCGCCTCTCCGGTTTTTAGATACGTAGCCAGACTGGACTTTTGCAGATCCTGTTCTTATAATTACTTTTGCTCCACCTTTTTGTGGGTTACCTTTCTGAGTTTTAGAATCACCTTTATGTATAGGGATCTTACTTTCCTCTTTCTGGGGAGCTGGCCAGGCTTGTTTAGCAAAGTTACGGCCTGAAGGTACAGAACAGTTCAAAGGGTCATGGTCTGTTCCAGATCCTCCTAAAGCAGTGACATTCTCAGAGGAAGGATCATCCTCAGACTTCTTTCTGTCAGCAGAATTTCCAGCACTAGCAGGAACCTTAATTATGCTGTTACCAGCACCACTTTTAATGTGGAATTGTTGAGACCCCTGTCGAGTTATTCCTGTTTTATTCTTCAGTGAATGACAGTCTCCCTCGTTGTTTTTTATATCACTAGCTTCATCAAACCACCTCAGTTTTTTAATAGTCTTTATGATTTCTGTACCTTTTTCTTTCTCCTTTTTTAACTCAATGCTATCTCTGATAGCTGCTGCTTTTTGATTTCCAAAATTCAAGCCTTGATTAACAATTAGTGCCTTAAGATAATTATGTTCATATTTAGAATCTTTCTTTAAAATACCTTTAAGAAACCTCACACCATTTTGCTCACGCATGCTGTGTTTTATCTTCTGGTGCTGGCTAACTAAGTCATGATTAGGAATCATATTAGACAATGATGTTGGTGTTTGTTTTTCATCTTTGGAGTCAGTATTGTGAGGTATGTACGCAGTTTGAAAACTGTCTGAAAATAAAGGCAACTCTCCCTTATTACAATTAAGATATTTTATTTTTTCATCTGTGAATTCATCTACCTTATCAGAACACTGTATTGGGTTGACTTCCTTTATATATATACTATTCTTTGCTAAAGTTCTAGCCGATTGCATATTAGATGGCAAAACTAGAGGCGTTGCCACTGGTATGCATGAGGTAGGAACACAAGTAGTTCTATTTCTTTGAGTTAATTCAGAATATTTCTCTTGGTCCAAAAATGTCGCCATTTCCTGGGGTGCAGAATCTGAAGTGCTAGAGGCTTTGCTGAATTTAAATGCTGGGTTCTGAGCAACTAATGGCCTCTCTTTTTTGAATGCTTCAGAAGTAGAGTCACTTGTCCTTATAGTGCCAGTTTCAGAGGTCTTTTCACTTTTTTTATCTAGTACAAATATGGTTGGACAACATACAAAGGCTTCTGAATTATTAGCAGTATTTGAGGCTTTTTCCATAGTTCTACTCGAATTAGACTGGTTTTGTTCTTTACTACTAAAATGTTCCCAGGAAGGTAGAACATTGGATTTACTTAAAATATCTGAGAAAGGTGTGACAGTCCGAGTATCTGGAGCATCTAAATTCGTAAGCCAATTATTTATATGTTGAGTTTTAGAGAATGACAGCTTATCTTCATCATGACAGCTTAGATTAGTTGATTGCAAATTTGCTGATTTGAGGGAAGTGGTATTCTGCTGAATTGATATAGACGGCTCCTTATGAAGTGTTAAATATATTTCTTCATGCTGTCCAGCCTCAAGACTGTCTATACTTGAGAGTGTTTCAGAATTGGTTATCTGGTTAACGTCATCACAAAATTTCTGGAAAACAAAGAACGTTGCTTTATTGCTTATAGCTTAGGGTGCCAAAATTAATGATTCAACATGCTATTTGTTATTAAAACCCAGTTCTTCTTGGCTTATGAAATAGAATAATATGAATACAACAGTATAGGTATATAAATAATCCTCTGGGTAAAAAAAGAGGCCAGTAACAAAGACAGCGAAGTATACATGTTTTAATTTTGAGTCCCAGCTAGAATAAGTACCTACTTTTCTAGCCACAGCTATATACAGTAATTTTGTTATTCCTGTTTCATTTAGAGCATAACATTTCCTGAAGGTTTCAGAAGAGTAACTAACATTCTGAAAAATGTAATAGTTACTTACTACTTGTAGTTTTCCCTGAAACCTTTCCTGCATGTAAATGAGGCTCCTAACAGTTCTGAGAGCCCAAGGTGAGCTTCCTTTTGGTAGGAGCTACAACTTTTTTATTTTGAGACAGCGCCTTTTTCTGTCACTTGAGTGAGAGTGTTGTGGTATCGTCATAGGTCACCGCAGTCTCAAACTCCTAAGCTCAAGTGATCCTTCTTCTTTAGCCTCCTAAGTAGCTGGGATTACAGGAGTGAGCCACCATTCCCACCTAATTTTTCTATTTTTTGCAGAGACAGGATCTCACTCTTGCTTAGGCTGGTCTCAAACTCCTGGCCTCAAGTGATGCTCCTGCCTCAGCCTCCCAAAGTGCTAGCATTACAGGTGTGAGCTACTGTGTCTGGCTAGGCTACATCTTTTTATAAAAGTTAGTTTTATGGTCTATAGTGAGATTTAGTTTAGTAAGCAACCTTAAGGTTTAGTTTAGTAGGTAACCCTTTCTAGAGGATTGCTTGAGCCTAGGAGTTTGAGGTTGCTGTTTCTAGTTGCCTGTTAGAATTACATAAGGATGTTTGAAGTCATATGTATGACAATTGTCTTGAAAGGACATTCAAAATAAAAGAAAATATTCCTAGCACTCTGGGGGGCTAGTGAGGCTGTGTCTCAAAAAAAAAAACAAACCAAAAAACCAAACATAATAATAAAAACAAAAGAAAGAAAATATATGCCTATGTTCTGCTAATTTAATACTTGAATAGGGCTCATATATTGGTATTATTATTTAGGTAATTCAAGGAGGAATTTAAGGTCAACTATTGACTTTAATGACTCTTTAAAAAAAACACAATAATAATTTCCATTAATGTGACATTCTTATCAGCTTTTTACTAAAGTTTCCATGAAATTTATCAGTTTTTTTTTTTTTTTTTAGACAGAGTCTCACTCTATGGCCCTGGGTAGAGTGCCATGGCGTCATAGCTCACAGCAACTTAAAACTCTTGGGTTCAGGGATTCTATTGCCTTAGCCTCCTGAGTAGCTGGGAATACAGGTACCTGCCAGAAAGTCCACCTGTTTTTCTATTTTTGGTACAGATGGTCTTATTCTTGCTCTGGCTGGTCTCCAGCTCTTGAGCTCAGGCAATCCACCTGTCTTGGCCTCCCAGAACGCGGGAATTAAAGGCATGAGCCACTGTGCCTGGCCAATCAGTCTTTAATAAAATTTCACGATCACTTCAAAGTTTGCTAAATGTTTTGAAATATTTCTATTTTTTCATACATACCTAGGATGTATTAATCTATATCACATATATAGAAAGATTTAAAGAAGACATTAAAATTATAAATCTAGTCAAAAAGTTGAATGAATTCAAACTAGTATCCCTTAAGATTTATCACAAATTTTAGATATTTAAATATTATATTAGACATATATATAGACAATATATATGTCTATATATATTGTATTTTGAGACACAGTCTTAATCTGTTGCCTTGAGTTGAGTGCTGTGGCGTAATCAGAACTCACAGCAACCTCAAATTCCTAGGCTCAAGCAATCCTCTTGCCTTAGCCTCCTAGTAGCTTGGAGTATAGGCACCTGCATGAGGCTGGGCTAATTTTTCTAATTTTAGTAGAGACGAGGTCTTGCTCTTGCTCAGGCTGATCTCCTGAGCTCAAGCGCTATACCTTGCTTGGCCTCCCAGAGTGCTAGGATTACAGGCATGAGCCACCATGCCTGGCCAGAGAATTTTATATTTTTAGCATTTACCCTTTATTTATAACATTCTTGGCACTCTTAAAATTATTCAACCCAATTAAGAGAACAGAATGCCTATTTTTGGAACTGGGTTATTTTAATTGATATTGGTAAGAAGACCAGGCCTGGGCTTCCTTTGAGGTTGCACCTAATGGGACATAAATCTGGGTTGCAGGTCTTTCTAGATGTAAGTATGATGTCCATAATTCTTACATTTCTGTTTGTATAAGTCTGTAATTGCCTCATCTTCCAAAGCACCTCAAAGTAAGTTTGGTAGGTGGGGCATGGTAGCTCATGCTTGTAAACCTAGCACCCTGGGAGGCTAAGGAAGTAGATTGTCTGAGCTCAGGAGTTCGGGACCAGCCTGAGCCAGAGCAAGACCCTGTCTCCAAAACTGGCTGGGTGTTGTAGTGGGGCCTGTAGTCCTAGCTACTTGGGAGGCTGAGGCAAGAGGATTGCTTGAGCCCAAGAGTTTAAGGTTGCTGTGAGCTTTGATGCCATGGCACCCCACCAAGGGCAACAAAGTGAAACTCTGTCTCAAAAAAAAAAAAAAAATTTAGTAATTTTTATTTTCATGAACTCTACTTTTTAATATATTTGAGTGTTGACATTTTTAGCATTATGTTAGTGCATGTCTAGATTTCATAGTCTTCTTTAAGAGACTGTTTTGTTTTGTTTTTGGATAGGCTGCTTGACTCCTTGTGGAGTTTTTTTAGGCTTATCTAGAGAATGTGTCTAGGTAGAAAGCCCAGGTGTTCATAAGGCTTACTTCATTTGTTTCCCTTTTTCAAGATCACATCACATACTGCTTGTTGTCTGATGTATAAACAGACTTGTTTTATATTTTTTATTCAGTCTTACAGTTGTTTATGGCAGGAAGGCATAGTATCACAGCTTTCAGAAAACTGCTTGCTTTCTTAATCTTGCCAATTCTCATTACTTGTTGGATGAACCAGGCCACAGTTATGAGTTTAATCTTGATATTGGCCTATTGTAAATCCTATAAGTATATATAATTATTCATTAAAATTACATGGATATGTAAGAAAATCAGTAGACATCTGTATTCATTTTGGAAAAAATAACAAAGTAAATGTCCTAATAGGAATAACAGATGACCACACAGTGTGTCTAGCTAATTCTGCCGTGTTTCCATTAGGAGCCTAATATCTACGTGTATTATAGTTTTCAGGTTGCTTTTTATAATATAATCTAACAACAATACTTTTATTATACTGTACTTTCAAAGGTAAGGAAAAAACTAAAAGATTATTTCTAAAATATCTATAATATCTATGAATTTATGCTGAGTCATCTATAGTCTTTTATGGCCTACTCTTGGCTAATGACATACATTTCTTTAGTGGAGAACACATTAGTAGTAGGAATTGAAATATGAATACCATATTTACAGTTTCATACTTGCAAACTGCTTAGATGTTGATCTTCTAGGAGTCTCTGAGTCTCCTCCAGTTTAAGCTGGTATACATTTTTATTAGTAGTTAAGTTTGCCCTGATGTTTTCCTTCATTTCTTTATTACAATTGATTTTGGATAACAGTTGTTTCTGATGGTTGTGATCATTTTTTGACAATGCTGAAGGCAAGGCAGAATCTATAGTTCTGTAAACCAGACATAAAAATGTTCAGTACATTTGAACAGAGTTAACTTCTTTCAATATGTATATAAACGACACATTTGTGTAATATGTGTGTGTTTGTCCAGATAACCACATATAAGGATATTGGAGAAATATATAGACATTAGGATATGAATTTAAGGCAATCAATAGTAGAATAAACATGGTTGTGAGATTGTAGTCCCAATAAAGAACTCTGCCTTCATGTAGGAATGCCCAATTATTCATGGCCTTAATTATTATACCCTATTCCTCTGTCATTTGGGATAGGGGTAGAATCCTGTTGATGTGTAGAGATAGTCCTCTGTTCTTTTTTTTTTTTTTTTTGAGACAGAGCCTCAAGCTATCCCCCTGGGTAGAGTGCCATGGCATCACAGCTCACAGCAACCTCCAACTCCTGGGCCCAAGCGAGTCTCCTGCCTCCACCTCCCAAGTAGCTGGGACCACAGGCGCCGGCCACAACGCCCGGCCATTTTTTGGCTGCAGCCATCATTGTTGTTTGGTGGGCCCGGGCTGGGGATTTGAACCCACCACCTTAGGTGTACGTGGCTGGCACCCTAGCCGATTGAGCCACAGGCGCCGAGCCAGTCCTCTGTTCTTTAAGAGCATTCCTATATGGACATATACCCTTCATTCTGAGTTGATGTCATGGCTGGTAGGTATTTCGATAACCATAATAAAGTTGACTGAAGATTCAAGCAGATAGAAAATATCAAAACTGTTTGTCAGGGTAGGCAAGGATTTCCTCCCTACTTAACAAGGTTTTGGAACTTGGATCTTGGTGAAAAATATACACATTTGTTTTCAGTTGTTTCAGGAATATAAATAGGAATACAAGCATGGTTTTCTTGTAACAGAAGAAATGCCTTTAATATAGAATTCACTTTTAGTGTGTCAAAGTGCCACCCCAAAATTATTAGGGCATGACATCATCTTCTATAATTTTTTATCTTCTGAAAACCTATTGCATGTTTCATTTTAGTATGTAAACAAGTGAAGCAAAAAAAAAACTAAGAAAGGTTTTTGGGGGAAGATACAATGAAAATTAAAATATCAGATAGCTAGCTGACTGCTGCACTGAGGCTGGTAGTGAAAATTCCAAAGGCATTTCTTCCCAATTAAATTAGAATATTCCCAATTCTAATAGAATAAAAATGTTTTCAAAGGTGACACATGGCCACATGGACTATAGACCTATCTCCAATACCCATATATATCTTTATTTGGACAGACTGGAACAGTCAAGGTCAATGATTACTAGATTCTTAACTATCCTCTTTGAGATCACAGGGAAATCAGGGAGAAGAAGAAAGTATTTACTATAAGTTCCTGAATATTGAGAATATGTTTCTATCTCTTCCTTTTACACTTTCCTACTCTTACATGATCCTTCCCTTTCAATTACCCTTCCCAAACAAAATATTGCTAAATCTACAAAATATCTAATAAACTCAATTTATTTACCTTTAAAGTTGTCGTCTCTCAACTTTTTCTTCTCTATTCCTTTCTTCTCTACTCCACTTTCTTCTCTTTTCTTCTCTACTTTCTTCCCCCAGTGAGGCGCATTGAAGGGATGGATAGGAGTAAAAGATGGGGAGGTAGAGGGAGAGTGGAGCATGGGAGGAAAGGAAGAAGAAATCATAAAGGGAGAGGAAACAGGAGAAACTGGAGAGGGAAAAGCTAAAAAAGTAGGGGACAAACATGGAGAGGGAGATGAATGCCAAGGAGAGGAATAAAGAGGGACAGATGAAGGAGGTAAGAACGGAGAAGTAGAAGAGGAAGTCGAAGGGGAGGAAAGAATGGGCAATGGGGAAGAGGATGCGGGAGTGGGTGATGAAGACAAAGGAGGTGGAGAATGAGGGGGAGCTGGGCGGGAGAGAATTGAGGCAGGTGGACGTTCTACAAAGGCCAGGGGTTCATTTGACAATGTTGTAGCTTGTGGAATAGACTGCCAGACCGACTGAAAAGGATCCAAGCTAGCAGGATGTTCAGGCAATGGAGTGATGTAAGAATGGTTGGGGACTGGTTGATGAGGGGGATGAATGGATAAAGAGGAAGGCTTCAAAACAGGGAGAGCTTCCAAAGGGTTTGGGGAAGCAACCAGTTGAGCTGGAAGGGAACGCCGAACAAGGGGAGGCATTAGACTGGCTGGGGTAGAACGCTGTGCTGGAAGGAAGTGTTTGGGTCTGAATGTTTTGTAAAACAACTTGTTGTTCGAGTTAGGCTCAGGAATGGCTGATGAACTTTGAGGTGGGTGAGGCAGATGGTCAGGCAGGCTAGAAGGAGCTGGGGCTGGTAGACGAGGGAAACTGTCAGAAATGCTGGACGTGACTGAGGCTGGAGGACGAGGAAGATATTTCATTGGGTAAGTCATTAATGGGGTTGGTAAAAAGGTCTTTGTAAGAGTAGAGGGAACAGATGGGTGGATAGGCAGCATATGGGGCTGGCGTGAAGGAGAAACCGTTGGGTAGCTAGGAAGAATTTGGGAACGACGGGATAGCAACTGGGCCCGTGAAGGAGACTGCTGATCAGGTAAGTGGGGATCAGGTGTGGAGACAGCTGGACAAGCAGGAATGGATCTGCACAGGTGGAAAGCAGGTGGAGAGGCAGGCAGAAAGACAGCCTTATTAAGATGGCTCTTTTGGTTTGTTGGGCTTCCTTCTATGTTTCTGATTCATGTTATTTTTTTTGTCCTTAAGAGTCCATGATCATCTTCCTTTGATCAATCAGTATCCTCTCCCATGGTCAGAAAAATACATGTAACTTATTCAGTTTCCCCTTTTCTCTTTCCTTGTTCTTATTTTCACTTATCAGAAGTCTGTTAGTCATATAGATACATGAGTATGGATGGAAAATCTGATTTAAAGTACTACAGTGGAACCTTCATAGTTGACCACTTCCCCACATTGCCCACCTCCTTAAATTGACCTGCTTTTCATACAGACTGGACATGCACCGCATGTATCAGGACAGTAGACCTAGATCCTTAGGTTGACTACCTCTGTATGTTGACCAGCTTGTTATAGTCCCTTGGGTAACTTACAGAGGTTCTACTCTAGTATAATAGGAAGGGAAGTAGAGGTCACAGAGACAACTGCTCAGCTCCGGCCAGACTTCTTGGTGTGCATGTGTTTCAGGATCAACTATCTCACCATTAATATATGGATATTGGAGATAGATAGCTAACTATGCTTTAGTATTAAAGTGTTTCATATAGAAGAGTATATAACCTCTTTTACTCTACACCTACCAGAAGCGTGAAGTATATTAGTTTTATGATAAGGATTTGTTTGGGATAGAAGGCTGAGTATTTCTTATATTTTAAATTTTAGTCCCTTGTTAATATTCTTATATTTCATTATTGCTGAAGCACCTTCTACATTCTTAAGAATTTATTCTCTGATTTTTCTTGAAACTTAAGCATTAAAGCCTTGAACTTTTTCACTTGTATATTTTTTATGTTAGACTATTGTATTACCAACATCTTAAATTATTTTTTTCTACTACTAACATTTCCCACATTAGAACAATCTTTCATGAACACTAATGCACTTCTTTGGAAACTCCCTGTTCTTGGCATTACTTTATTCCTTTATACATTTTAGATTTATAGTCTATGAAAATGTATTTTTAATATGTTAATAGTTTATTAATATTTGTAGTTTAATTATACTTTCAATAAATATCAGTATTTTCAATAACCTAACACCAAATTAATATTTCAATATCTCATATTTGTGTAACATTTTATAGTTTACAAAGCACTTTCATACACACAATTTAATACTGTTAGTTATCTCTGGAGATAAGTCCAACTTTTAATAAGTAAACCATAGGGTTCTCCCTATATATTGCACACATTTGTTGTTCTCCAAATATATAACATCTATGTGATATATAAACATACACACACATAGATATAGATACTAGTCATATTACAATAACATAAAAACTAGGTATTCTAATACAAAATAAAGATCACTGCTCATAAAACAAAGATGACGTATATTATTTAATAATTCTAGCACAGCTTTGCTGGAATCATAACTACATATTTCTTTGCTAGAGGGAAATCAAAGTTGTTCTGACAGTTGAACTCTTCTAAGATTTTAAGCATCTGTACACTGTTGAATAAGAAAAATGTCTATGATTTCATTCATGACATGAGAGATTTTTCAACTGAAAGTATGTGATTAGCATAAAGGATAACAAGTGATACATAGAAAAAGAAACTTGAGAGTGAACAAGCCCTGTATTAAAAAAACGCACATTACTTCTACACCACTAAATAGTTTAGAATTTTTTTGTTTGTTTTTGAGACAGAGCCTTAAGCTATCGCCCTGGGTAGAGTGTGATGGCATCACAGCTCACAGCAACCTCCAACTCCTGGGCTTAAGTGATTCTCTTGCCTCAGCCTCCCAAGTAGCTGGGACTATAGGTGCCTGTCACAACGCCTGGCTATTTTTTGGTTGTAGTTGTCATTGTTGTCTCGCAGGCCCAGGATGGATTTGAACCCACATGGCTGGTTCCCTAGCTGCTGAGCTATAGGTGCCGAGCCCTAGAATTTTTTTTATTAAATTCCCAGAATCTCCTCTAACTGTCTGTTACCTTCTCTCTTCAGACAAGCTTTCCCACAGAGTCCTCTAAAATTATACTGCCTTCACTGCCACAACTTCAACCTCTTCCTTAACCTACTGCTGTCTGGCTTCCACTTCTCCCACTGCAGTGTACTGCAGTGGTTGTGATTAACTAATTGACCCAATAATTACAAAAACAGACACTTCTTGACAACAATCTTTCCTGACTTTGATTTTCTTGGTTTCCATATCATCATGTTCTGGTTATTCTTATACTTCTCTCGTTGTTTCTTCTTAGGCTCTTTCTCTGTGCCTGTCCTTTATACGCTAGAATTTCTGAGAGTTATTTGAACTTCTTTTCTTCACATACCCATACTCTCTGTGTAATCTTATTTACTTTGTCCGTGTGATCTTATCTATATCTCTGTGTGAGTGAAGGGTTAACAAAATCTGTTCCCCTTCTCTATGGACCACTTCTAAGTGGATTAGCTTTCTAAGTTTGTTCTCTTGGATAATAGGAAGGATTTGAGCTGTATTACAAGGCACATTGATTACGGTAAAAATGACTAATCACTGGTAAATTGCTTCTGGTCTAAGAGGACTGTGAATAAACCATAGATGCCTGATAAGAAGCTATAGTTTTGGCTTCTCTGAGCTTGGTAATTCTTATTACTGGACATATCTTTTGCACGATCTTGTAAGCCTTCGTGTGGAGCTATTACAAGAAATACTGGTTCCTCTTAGGAAATAGGGCTTCCAATCCAGGGTGGATAGATGCCTACCCATTGTGATCTTGCACTGTGATCCTTACCAGCTGAGCTGTCGAGTGTAGGGGGGAGGAATATAGCAAAGACAGCGCTTCAACTGCTTTGTGGCCTCCTATAAGAGTTCCTTCAACTCATGAGGCATGCAGTGCTTTCTAGTTTTTTCTAGTTGAAGCCAAATATGGCCTGTTGTAGTCAGGGGAGTTTGATTGTTTAGCTGAATCTAAGACTGTCAATGGTAGTCATCAATGAATGACTGTCATATCTATATCATGGCCCAGATTACTCAGCATGAGATATTGACTCTTGACTATCCCATAAATATTTCAAACTTATAGCTTATCATCCTCTTTCTAATTATTTCCTCCCCTAAACCTATTTATTCCTCTTTCATAGTTATTAACATATATATTACATATATATATATATATATATATTTTTTTTTTTTTTTGAGACAGAGACTCAAGCTGTTGCCCTGGGTAGAGTGCTGTGGTGTCACAGCTCACAGCAACTGATAACTCCTGGGCTTAAGCAGTTCTCTTGCCTCAGCCTCCAAATAGCTTGGACTACGGGTGCCTGCCACAAGCCCGGCTATTTTTTGATTATAGTTGTCATTGTTGTTTGGCAGGCCCGGGCTGGATTTGAACCCATGAGCTCTGGTATATGTGGCTGGCACCTTAGCTGCTTGAGCTATAGGTGCCGAGCCTATATATATATATTGTAGTAAGAACATTTAACTTGAGATCTACCCTCTTAACTTTATAGTCCTTATTTTGAAAAATGGTTTCACTACCTATTCACTAACTAAATCTCAGCTCTGGGCTCATCCTTGACTCCTCCCAGTCACCTTCCAGGTCTTAAATCATTAACAAATCATGTTGCGTCTACCTGCGAGATAGCTCAAGAAGTCATCGTTTTCATTAGCTAAAGTGCCACTTGTCCTGGCTTGCTCACCTTTAGTCTTACCCTATTCTTTTCCTTCTGGTGATAGTTCTAAAATATAAATGTTGTGTGCTTGCTTCAGATCTGTTAGTAATTGTTTTTAGAACAAACTCCTTAATGAAATTCTTTATGATTTAACTCACGGCTTTCTTTCAAACCTCTCTGCCCACAGCTCTCTTCTCACTGTACACACCAAACTGAACTACTAGTAGCTCCCGTAACACCACGTGCCTTTCATACCTCTACGTCTTTTCCACACATTAACATTACTTCTATCTGAAGTTACTTTTCAGTGTATGTCTTGATGAATACCCTCCTCCTCTATCAAGCTTCAGGCCCCATTTACACCCTCCCAGAAGTGTTCACTTCTGTTGGTTATGTTTCTTCATCCAAAGTATTTATTGGATTTCTCCAACATGCACAGTGCTGAACTAAGCACTATGGGGAATAAATACATGTGTACGTTTTTGCCAGTGTCCTCTAGTGTAGCAGCCCATATAGCCTATGGCTAGGAGGAGTGAGAGTTATAAGAAATACCTGTATAGCTCAATAATGGAACACCTTGGTGAAAAGGACATGGAGAGGGATTTAGCTCTTCTAACAAGCACAAGAGCTCGTGAGATGAGAGCAGTGGTGAATTGGCAGTCTACGCCTGTGGTGTTGAGAGGCATGAGCTCAGCCTTATATTAGGCTGGAGGAGCAGGCAGTCGGGAGCATGCACATTCTATCATGGACCCGTTTACTCTTGTCTCGTCTCCTGCCTGCAGAGTGCCAGCATGGCGAATCTCTGCTGAAGATCACTAAGCTCTGCTAAAGACCAAGATCTATCTTTCTAAGACTGCTTTACTCTCTCTCTCCTGCTGAAGTAGATAGCCCTCAGGCACCTAAGAGAAACTGTTCCTGAGCAAGGTAACTTAGTGCTCTGCATCTGGAACCTAGTTAGCCAGGCCTGAGACCTGGCCAGTCCTGGGCCCTGCCACTCTAGAATATTACAATCTGGTTGCAGAGACAAAAAGTACCCATAAAAATTAAGCAACATTATACACGATCATAACTTTGTATTTCTATAGCCTTGACCTTTCACATCTTTGGTTAAATGGTTTTTTACACATTTTTAAATGGATATTTATCCTAATTCAGAAGGTACAAATGGAATTTTTGAAAAGTAACTAAATTTGGACAGTGCCTGTGGCTCAAAGGAGTAGTGTGCCAGCCCCATATACCGGAGGTGGTGGCTTCAAACCCAGCCCTGGTCAAAAACTGCAAAAAAAAAAAAAAAAAAGAAAAAGAAAAGAAAAGAAAAGAAAAGAAAAGAAAAGTAACCAAATTTTATAAATTATCAAAACTCAAAATGTTAGCTTCTCTTGATTTTTTTCTCTTTGCATATTCTTTTACAATCTATTATTTTAGTGAATATCTTTTTTCTTCCCTGTTTGCTTCACTGTCACTCTTCTAACGTATATTCTTTTACTCATAGCTGGATATTTCCTGGTTTTCCTGCTGCTACTTTCTCTATACCAAGTCTTATACTTCTATTTGATTAACATACTTAAACTCTTATTTCTTTGTCACTTTCCTGCATTGTGAAAAGGCATTATTTTCATCCTTTCTTCTCTCTCATCTCCTTCTAACCACTCAGAATCTTTTTTATTCTTTAATGAGATCCATCCTCTCTCCACCACTGAAGTTTAGGCAGTGATTATCTATCTCTTGGATTATCCCAGTATTTCTCTCTGGTCTCCTTGCCTCCCATTTCTCTCTATTCCTTCTATTCTCCAACATTTGTACCATTTATCTTTCTAAAATAATAAAGAGGATTATAACACTCTGTGCTTAAAAATCTTGATTGACTCCTCATTAGTTAGTTATAGGCTAACATTCAAATTCTCTACCTTGGGAAGTGCCTGTGTCTCCGTGAGTAGGGTGCCAGCCCCACATACCGAAGGTGGCGGGTTCAAACCCTGCCCTGGCCAAACTGCAACAAAAAATAGCCTGGCATTGTGGTGGGCACCTGTAGTCCCAGCTACTTGGGAGGCTGAGGCAAGAGAATCACCTAAGCCCAAGAGGTGGAGGTTGCTGTGAGCTGTGACACCACAGCACTCTATCGAGGGTGACAAAGTGAGACTCTGTCTCTAAACAAACAAACAAAAAATTCAAATTCCCTACCTAGACATGCAAACATTTCATATCTGATCTCAAACTATATTTTCAGATCATTTCCTATCAACAACATATTCTGTAGTCTGCCACTCTGAACAGGCTCTAAGCAAGGGCTCTGTGCCCTTCATAACACTGTGACCTGGCACATGCCTGAAATCCAACCCACGCTTCTTTTTTAGACAATTCTCAGTGATACTCCTGTTCAGCCTCTCCAGTAGCTGAGAGAGCCTACCACAATGTCTGGTTAATTTTTCTGTTTTACAGTGAGCTCAGGCTGGTCTCGAATTCCTGACCTCAAGTGATCCTCCCCACTCAGCCTCCCAGAGGGTTAGGATTACAGCTGTGAGCTCTTTATCACTTTCCTAGTATTTCTATAATAGCCCCATTACACAATATTTATTACATGTGCACAATAATGTTAACTACCATCAGACTCTTCTAGAGTCTTCTTGGGCAGAGGACCATACCTCATTTATATGTGCAACCCATGCTAATAAATGTCTATCCTCCATAGCCCCTGGCTATTGTTCTACCACCTTTAATTTCACAGTCAAGCTCCACTTTTTGTCTTTTTGTTCTCTTTTAAGTCATTGCATCTATTTTCTGCCCCCACCATGCCACTGAAATTGTTCTGACCAAAGTTGCCAGTGGTGTTTTTGTTGTGAAATATAGTGGGCACACGGCTTCTATGGTAGATATCCTCTCTTTGTCCTTCCAAATTCGCCTGTCGCACTTTTCCACTTGATTCTAGGCTCTGGGAGACTGCATGAATAATCCCTTTTTTTTTTATTTTTGGCTGAGTTTGGCCAATGGAAGTCAATAGCAGGAGATGAGAAAGAGGTTTTTCATACTTTAAGTCTAATATTTTCTTTCCAAATTTTTTTTGACCTGTTGAAATTCCCAATCCATACCTATCTTTGAAGCAAGGGAAAGAGTCAGAGATTATGCATATCTGGTGATCCTCTGGTTCATCCTCTTAATTTGGTAATAAACTGAAGAGTTGTTTGACATAGCTTTGTCCTTGCTCTTCATTTCTAGCACTGAATTTTAATTTTAAAAATATTAACTTAACATTTTTATAGTTAATAAAATTATATGGTTCAGAATAAAAAGATCTCTGTATTTATATAACATAAGTACATTTATTATGTAAATAAAAGATACACATTTGGAAATCTTGCTCTCAGTAGTCATTTGTGTATTCCTGCACTGTTTCTTTATGTAAAAATAAGGAAATAAAAACGTGTAGTCTTATTTTTCCCCTTTCTTACACAGAAGGCAGAATAGTATATATTTTATTCTGGATCGTAGATTTATACACTGAATGATGTATCCTGGAGATCAAGGACAGAATCAGGTTTTATTAGCATATAAAACTTTAAGACAACAAATTGGAGTTCTGATGTTCCAATTTACTTTCCTCTCTACCTCAATTTAATCTGGAAAAATAAAACGATAAATTCTAAAATAGAGATGGGAGTAACTCACGAAAAGGCCTGTAAACCCAGCAACTAGAAAACTATGTACTCATTATATACTAATAATTACATATAATAATCACAAATTACTTACCTCCAGTTTTTTGTTGGTCTGTAGGAAGGGGGAAGATTTCCTTCTGATTTTAAGTTGGATTCCTGTATTTGTTTGAGGGCCTCTTCTAATGGAGGAACTGGTTTTTGAAAAACTGAGGGGATAATAAAGAAAGGTCGAATAATACAGAATCATTTTATCTTCAAAGGTCTTTTAAATATATAACTTAATTGGTCAATGATAAAATACTACTTTAAAACTTTTGTAAAAAGAAATTTTTTTTAGAATAGTATAAATACTTTTGGGGGTCCTCATTAAGAACAGATAATGCAAAATTACTAATGTGAAATTAGACATAGGGGTCATGACAGTGAGGGGTCCTGAAACTCAAACTTTATCAGCTTCATGGGAGATCTATTTCTGGAGGAGCTCTTTCAGTCAATAGAGTTTCCCCTGTATGTTTTACTTATTTATTTATTTTCATTTTTTTGAGACAAGAGCTCAAGCTATCCCCCTGGGTAGAGTGCCATAGCATCACAGCTCACAGCAACCTCCAACTCCTGGGGTCAAGGGAGTCTCCTGCCTCAGCCTCCCAAGTAGCTGGGACCACAGGCGCCTGCCACAACACCCAGCTATTTTTTGTTTGCAGCTGTCATTGTTGTTTGGTGGGCTGGGCTGGATTCAAACCCGCCACCTTGGGTGTATGTGGCTAGCGCCTTAGCCAATTGAGCCACAGGGACCAAGCCCCTAGTATGTTTTAAATGAATGTTCCACTGCATGGATGTGGATGTCATTTGTTTTTTGCTACAACTCCTGACTTTTTGTACACAGACCCTTAGGTAGTCAGACTATCTCTGGAACAAACAGTGCTCATGAGGGGATGATTACTTTTCTGAAGCATTTGACACAATTGACCCTATTCTTTCTCTTAAAACTACCTTCTCTTTTGCCTTTCTATACATTATTTTCTTTGCTTTTGTTTACTGTCCTACTTTCTTGATAACCAATTTCCAAAATCCATTTTAGTTCTTCTTGTTCTACCTATAGCAAATGCTAGTGTGCTTTAAGATTCTATCTCAGGCCCAACCCTCAATCTGTGGCCTATACCCTGGTGTTTATTCGGCTTCATTTATCAACTATAGAGCTTTTTATCAGTGACTCTTAAATATACACTTCTATTCCATATCTTTCTGTTGAGTTTCTGACCCCTATTTCTAGTTGCTGATTTGATTTCTCCATTTAGATGAGCTACGCGTAGCTCGAAATCAATGTATTTAAAATTTAAATGAACTTTTGCACCTTTAACGTGATTCTTCTCCTTTATTTGATACCTTGATTAATATTACCATGAAACTCTCTGCTAAGTCCTGGAGGACTGTTTTCCCAGCCTTTCTTCTACCACTCTTGATAAATTAGTAATGGAGTCCTATTAATCATAACTCCTAAATATTTTTCAGCCAGTGCATGCCTTTAACATCTCTTTCTACAATTATTTAAATACTCTTCTATGGGCCAGGTGTGGTGACTCCTACCTGTAATCCTAGCACTCTGGGAGGCCAAGGCAGGTGCATTGCTTGACCTTGTCTCTATTAAAAATAGAAAAAACTAGCCAAGTGTGGTGGTGCATACCTGTGGTCCCAGCTACTTGGGAGGTTGATGCAAGAGGATGACTTGATCCCCAGAGTTTGAGTTTGCTGTGAGCTAAGATAATGCCACTGCACTTTACCCAGAGTGACAGAGTGAGAGTCTGTCTCAAAAAAAAAAAAAAGTCATCTATTAGTCTATTTTAGTGAGTCTCTATTTCAATCCGAACTCCATGTTGTTACTGTAATTATCTTTCTAACAAACAAATCTAATTACAGTAAAGACCCATAGCTTCCCACCTAATTTCCATTTTCCCTTTCTTTCTTGGTAACAGACCCTACATTGATAGGGTGACAATATACCCACATTAAAAAAAAACCACTATATTTTGCAGACTCCCTTGCAAATGGAGATATTTTAGATAAAACTGATAGAGGCCTTCTAGAAAACAGTTTAAAGGAAGCTCAGGGGTACCCCTTTTACCTTTCCCTTTGCTTCCTTAGTCCTGCTTTGAACACTGTATACAATGCTGGAGCTCCCGTGACTACCATGTGATTGTGTAGTGAAGATGGCTGAGCTGAGAGATGGGAGCAGTCTGCTTCCCCACTGACACTACAGAATCAACAAACCATTTGCAGACTATCTACCTCAGGGCTTCATACTACATGAAAAAAGTGAACCCTTATCATGTGCAAACTATGGTTATTTGGGTAGTTTACTGACTGCCCTTATTAACAGGAAGGTCTGTGACTCACACTGTAATGGCTTGGTTTTCAGTTAAAAAAACACTGTAAGTGGACTGACCACCTTTGCATAATGATGGAATTCTAGTATGGTATACAAAAAAGCTCTTTGAGAATTGGCTACAACTTATTTTTTCTAGCCTTATATCCATTTTCTTCTTTTTTTCTATTCCATGCTTCAGATACACTGAAATATATAATTTACTTGCACAAGCTGTTCCTTTTGTCTGGAATGTCCTTTTGTTTTCTCTTCAGTTGGCAAACTCCTCATTCTTCAAGACCCAACTTAAGTCATTGTTCCAGAAATGATGTCCTTAAGTTCCCTACTTAGGCTTAGAGTTCTGTGCTTTCATAGTACGTTACACATTCTGCCACTATAGCAATTGTTACTACATTGCTGACGCTAATCGTTCATATTACTCTTATTTCCAAAATATATTAGGAGATCTGTAATAGCACAATAAATTTCATTTCTCTGTGTCTTAGCTTAACCCAGGCCTAAGTACAACTTAGCATGTGTTTATTGACTCCATAATGGCTCTGTTTATCCTCTTCCTTTATGAAGCATATTATTAATTCTGTCTTACTATTTAAGGTATAAAAAATATAGAAGTGATATTGAAGAACCAACCATAATCATATTTAAATTCATGATTGGTTCCAGTACTTTAGATTGTTGGTATGTTACTTTATAGATTTTCTTTTTCTTCTGTCAGTCTTGTTTTCTGAGACAGGGTCTCACTTTGTTGCCCTTGGTAGAATGCCCTGGCATCATAGCTCACAGCAACCACAAACTCTTGGGCTCAGGCAATTCTCTTGCTTCAGCCTCCCAATTAGCTAAGACTATAGGCACGTGCTACAACACTCAGCTATTTTTTTTTTTTTTTGAGAGGGAGCCTCAAGCTATCCCCCTGGGTAGAGTGCCATGGCATCACAGCTCACAGCAACCTCCAACTCCTGGACTCAAGCAAGTCTCCTGCCTCCACCTCCCAAGTAACTGGGACCACAGGTGCCCGCCACAACGCCCGGCCATTTTTTGGTTGCAGCCATCATTGTTGTTTGGTGGGCCTGGGCTGGGGATTCGAACCTGCCACCTTAGGTGTATGTGGCTGGTGCCCTAGCCGATTGAGCCACAGGTGCCGAGCCAACACTCAGCTATTTTTAGAGAGGGGGTCTCTCTCTGGCTCAGGATGGTCTTGAACTCATGAGCTCAGTCAATTCACCCTCCTCAGCCTCCTAAAGTGCTAAGATTACAGGCATGAGCCACTGTGCCTGGCCTGTGCCAGTCTCTTAAACGTGAATTTAAACCAAACTGTGAATAAAATGATGGAATGAATATGATAACTAATTTCCTGAACCAAAATGTTAAATTTTCTTTTTGTTAAGGTTCTTACTAAGTTAATTTTAAAAAGAGAAAACATTGTAAGCCAGTTTGAAGTCAAATCAAACTTAAGAGGTTTTAGAATTTACTAAGAGTCAACAAAATATTCTCCAAATTAAATCTAAATCAAATTACTATCTTTTATCCTATTATTCAAATGGCATATTGTTCTTTTTGAGTTTCCACTTCATTTTTTTTTTTTTTTTTGAGACAGAGTCTCACTACATCGTCCTCAGTAGAGTGTCGTGATGTCACAGCTCACAGCAACCTCCAATTCTTGGGCTTAAGCAATTCTCTTGCCTCAGCCTCGAAAGTAGCTGGGACTATAGGCACCTGCCACAGCACTTGGCTATTTTTTGTTGCAGTTGTCATTGTTGTTTAGCAGGCCCAGGCTGGGCTCGAACCTGCCCCCTTTGGTGTATGTGGCTGGTGCCCTGCTCACTGAGCTATAGGCATGGAGCCTCATTTTTTTTTTTTATTTTCAATAATGATACAAGGGAAAGTATAAACACAGTTCCTCATTATCATGAATTAGGGGAAATCGCAGAAGTCAGCACACCTAGAGTACGATGGATAAGCCTCATCCTGGGAAAACTACCTTTGTGATCATGGTATCTCTCCTGCCAGGTAAGTATCCCGTTCATATCTTAATTCACCATTTATTGTCTACTTAAGCCAAATGTGACTAAAATTTTAATTTTTGTTCTCATATTCTTCTAGAAATTAAGGTACCTGATTTCCTCCGCTGTGAAAGAGGAATATGGGCACGCTGGAATTTTTCAGTAACTTCTTCAAACTTCTGTTTTCTTTGTTGAAGTATCTGTTCTCTGATTTGGTATTCTTTTTCCTCTTGTTCTTTTCGTTTTTCTTCAAAAGCTCTATATTAAAAACATAAAGAAGAAACAGAAACAACCAATACATTTTCAAAATCTCAACATAGGAAATATTTTCAAAACAATGCATTTATTATATTGTAGTGTTCCCATGTTTCAAAATTTTACTTAGAAACAACCAATTTTATATTTTTTAAAAAGCAGGCCCTTGGGTAAAAATTTAAATATTTTTTAAATATCTTCATCTCTTGCAAGTAAAAGAAGGCTCAGTACTTGTCTCTATACCTATTCCTACTTCCCAAGCCCTGCTATGGAAAATTTCGTTTCTAAGGAGTTATACTAAATTTAACATGATGGCTAGTTTTAAACTTTGGTTTAATTAAAAAAGAAAGAAAAAGAGAAATATATAGCATTTTCTTGACTACCCCATAATTTTCAAGACTGCTCCTTTCACCAATGAATTAGTTCTTCACATTACAGAAAACAGTTCCATTTACAATAGCATTAAAAAAAACTTAGAAATAAACTTAACCGAAGAGGCAAAAGACTCATACACTGAAAACTACAAAACATTGCTGAAAGAGTTTTAAAAAGCAATAAATAGAAAGACATCCTGTGTTCATGGATTAGAAGATTTACCATTGTTAAGATGTCAAAAGCTATCTAGTGAGTCTGTCCAATCCCTATCCAAATCCCAATAACTTGTGGGGATAGAAATAGAGAAATCCACTCTACAATTTATATGAACTCTCAAGGGATCCTGAATAGACAAAATAATCTTGAAAAAGAATATAGTTGGTGGTTTCACCCTTCATGATTTCAAATCTATAGTGAAGCAGTATGGTGCTGTCATAAGACAGACATATTAACCAATGGAATAGATTAAATAAAACCTCCCATGTATGGTCAAATTATTTTCCACAGGGATGCCAAAGCCTTCCAAGGAGAAAAGAGCAATCTTTTAAGCAAATGATGTCAAGAAAACCAGATACTTCAAAAGAATAAAGTTGGACTTCTGCTTTACAACATATATAAAAATCAACTGAACATGGATCAAAGATCTAAATATAAGAGTTAAAACTACAAAACCATGATAAGAAAAATAGGGAAAAAACTTCCTGACATTGAGTTTGCCAATATATTTTTTTCATATAACACCAAAAGCACAGACAAGAAAAGAAAAAAATAGATAGGTTATATTTCATCAAAATTAAAAACTTTTGTGTGTCAAAGGTGACTGCCAATATACTAATAAGGCCACATAGGGAATGAGGCAAAATATTTGCAATCATATATCTGATAAGGATTGATTATAAAAATATACAAAGAACCTTAACTCAACAACAAAACCTGATTTGAAAATGGTTAAATGACATCTGAGTAGACATTTCTCCAAAGAAGACACACAAAAGCTACAAATGCTAACACGTCCATGAAAAGAGGGTCAATCACTGATCGTTAGGAACATGAAAATTAACACTCCAGTGAAATACTGCTCCATATCCCCTAGGATGACTATCACAAAAAAAAGAACTGTTGGCAAGGATTTGGAGAAATAGGAACCTGTACACATTACTGGTAGGAATATAAAATGGTGCTGCTCTGTAATTTTATGATTCTTCATAAAATTAAACATAGAATGACCATATCATAAAGCAATTCCATTTCTGGGACTATACCCCAAAGAAGTGAAAGCACAGCAGCGGCTCAGACAGGTTATTTGTATATCCATTTTTATAGCAGCATTATTTATAATAACCAAAAGGTAGAAGCAACTGAACTGTCTCTCAGATGAATGGACAAACAAAATGTGACATATACACATTCTATGAAATATTTTTCAGTCTTAAAAAAAAAAGAAATTCTGATACATGTCACACATGCTACATAAATGAAGCTTGAAGGCATTATGGTAAGTAAAATAAGCCAGTCACAAAAGAACAAATGTATTAACTCTTCTTATATGAGGTAAATAGCATAGTCAAATTCAGAGAGACAGAAAGCAGAATGGTGCTTAGCAAGCCTGGGGGAGTGGAGAAAGGAGAATTATTTAATGGGACAGAATTTCAGTTGGACAAGATGAAAACATTGTGGAGAAGGATAATAGTGATTGTCAAACACAATATGAATGTGCTAAAAATAGTCTATGATAAGACTGAAGATAAAGAAGATAAAGAAAACAGAGGCAACTAAATGGAGTTGTTGAGAGAGTATCTTTCTGTTGGGAGGAAAGCTAGCTTACAAGAAGCTGAGTCAACTCAGAAAGTTCTAACTTCTAAATTGATATGCTTTGACTTGAGATTAAAATCATGTGTGAGGTGGAATAAAACATGGATGTACTCCTGAGGTATCCAGTCTCGAAACATAGTCTCTGGTGAACCATGATTATGTAGTTCTCTCTGTTTTAATCAGTCTGCCCCTGTGGCTCCCTTATTACCAATAGAATATTATAACTGATGCTATGTGACTAGAAGGTTAGGACTTTTACAGCTTCCAACTTGGTCTTCTGGAATGCTCACTCTAGGACAGAGCATGGAGACAGATACTGGCTCGTCTCCAGCTGTTCTAGCCATCTCTGCCAAGTATAAGACATGTGACTAAAAACGCCATCTTGGATGTCCAGCTGTGTGAAGTACTCCTCTTGGGAAGCTAGGTATTGACACCAGCACCTGGTCCGCTCTTCCAAGCAATTTTGAAACTCTTTTTCTGGAAGGGTCATCAGAGCTGTTGTCATAAGAAATCTGACAATTAAGTTTGTGAACTTGTCCTACAAAAAGTGCTTTGAATGGTGGACTAGGTGCTGGTGTCAGTGCAGTTTCCCAAGGGAGCACTTCAGAGGTGGCCCTGGTGACATTCAGCAGTGAGGCATGGAGCACTTTCCTAGGATGAGTTTGCGAACTTAGTTGTCTGACCTCTTTTTACTAATTTATGCTAGTGATACTTCAGTGTTTATTATAGATTTGTTTCCTAGGAAAATACTTTGATGATCTCTCCTTTAGTAAGGCTGACATGGAGCTAACTCTAGACAAAACTGTACATCCGAGAGTTGGTTTGAGAAATCCAGAGCTGCCTAAGTGCTCAAGGGAATTTATTACATAATAGTGACGTAATCTTCCTCTAATTCAAGAACTTCATGTTGTTCAGTAATGTCTCATATCTGAGTTATCAAATAAGATACTGAGCATTTAAGTGGCATAGCAAATGCTTACAAAAACAAGGAAACAAAAGTTATTTGTTGTTTAGTATTTCAAAACAGGAAACATATTTAACAGCCATCTCACTAGTAAAGAATAAAATTGTGGCAAGCTAAATTATTGGCTTGTAAGTAGGATACAATGTCAAACCTTTCACAGTTCCTGACTTAGCACTTGCTAGGACAGTTATAAATCAAGACTTAGTTGCAAATAAACACAGGATGAAAGCAAAAGGATAGAAAAGCATAAGAAATTGATTTGACTACATTGATATCAGACAAAGTATTTGACTATATTAATATTAGAATTTATTTAACCATATTAATATGAGACCTTATGATAAGGAATATTATCAGAGTTAGAAAAATAACATTTCATAATTATAGAAGGGTCCCTTCATTAGAAAGACACAGGTTAGTATGTACCTAATAACAGACCTTCAAAATATATGAAGCAAACACAAAACTAAAAGAGAAACTGACAGATCCATAATCATGGTGCATATTGTAATATCCCTCTCTTAACAATGCAACAACCAGACAAAATATATCACTAAGAATACAGAAGATTGACTAACATTATCAGCTACCTCAACCTTGTTAATACTTATGGAACAATAATTATTCACACCCATAATTGTAATATTCTTTTCAAATACCTCATAAGAATCTTAAATTGATGTATAAAATAAATGTCAGTGAATTTCATAAAATTTAAATTTCCCAGGTGTCTTCTCTGACCAAAACAGATTTAAATTAGGGATCACTTATGATACATAGAAAAGCTCTGAATAATTAGAAATTAAAGGAAAAAAACACCCAAACATAGTTCTGTATAAACCATGGGTGAAAGAAGAAATCAAAAGAGAAGAAAGAAAACATTTTGAATTGCATAAAAATAAAAATGCAACACATCAAATTTGTTAAATGCAGTTAAAAGAGTGTTTAGAGGGAAATGTATAATTTTAAATGCTTAGAAAAAGGGAAAGGTTTAAAGTTAATTTTGCCATATTTCCAGTTTAAGAAAAAGGGGAGAGAAGCAAATTTGTCCAAAAATAAGAAGAAAGAAATGAATAAAAATAAGGAAATAAAACAGAATAAACCAAAGAAAAAGTAAATAAAAAATAGAGATGACGCAGACACAAGTTGGTTTTGAAAATGTTGGTAAAACTGATTGACTCCTACCAAGAACACTGAAGGAAAATTCCAGAGAAGAGAGCACTGTACATACCACAGACCTAAAAAGAATAATAGGAGAATGTTGTGAACAACTCTGTACTAATAAATTCAACTATATAGATAAAATGGACCGACTTCACAAACAACTTTAAAGACACTGACAAAGAAGAAAAATAAAAAACTTCTATATTTATTAATAGAATATTTAAAAGAGAACAATCATACACAATCTTTAAAGAATACAGAGGTGGAAGAAATACTCCCCAATATGTTCTATAAGGACATGTTCAATAGCCACGATTCCCAAACCTGAAGAACACATTACAGGAAAAGAAATTTATAGACCAATATCCCTCATACATTTTGCATAAAAATCCTTCACAAAGTACAGGCTGAGCATTTCTAATCTGAAAACCTGAAATCCGAAATGCTCCAAAATTTAAAACTTTTTCAGTGTCAACATGGAGACTATTGTTCATTGTTGCTACTAGCTCACATTCTTTTTTCACTATATTAATAGTATGTGATAAGTTTTTATTCTTAAGTACTTAAAATGTGACTATGTGTAGGGAAATGATTGCTTTATTGGTAGCATGTAAGTTGATAGGAGTGATGATAATGTCAAACAACCACAGACTGACTGTCCACATAGGTGGCAGAGATAGTGACACCTTTGCTCTCTGATGGTTCAATGAACACTAACTTCGCTTCAGCCACAAAATTATTAAAAATGTTGTATAAAATAAAAAAATATATAAAATTATCTTCAAGCTATGTGTATAAGGTAATATAAGACATAAATGAAGTTCATGTTTAGACTTGGGTCCAATCCCCAAGATACCTCATTATGTTTATGCAAATATTCCAAAATTCTAGAAAATATGAAATCCAAAACACTCCTGGTCCCAAGCATTTTGTACAGGGATAATTAATCTGTATTAGCAAACAAAATCCATTATTTTTTGAAAAGAATAATAAATACATCATTACCAAATAAGGATAATCCATGAAATATAAAGTCAACAATTCAAAATTAATCAGTATATTTTACTATACTGACAAAGAAAGAAGAAAAGCTATGTAATGATCAAAATAGAGGCAGAAGAAATATTTGACAATATTTAATGTATAATTATAAGAACTCTCAGCAAACTAGAAATGTGCGAATTTTCCTCCACTTCTAGAACTAATGAATAAATTTTACAAGTTGTCACAATAGAAGATCAATATAAAGAACTCATTGTATTTCAACATGTAAGCAACAAATAATGAGAAATAAAATTTAAACAAATCCATTTATAATAGTATCAAAAAATACAAAATACATGTATTTAACAAAAGACATATAAAACCTCTACAGAAAATGCTACTGAGAGAAAACAAACAGAAACAAACTCCAAATAAACAAAAAAAGGGAACAAAAGGAGAGACATGTTGTGTTCATGGATTTCACAGTTGTAAGAATCAGTATTGTTTTTTTCTTTTTTTTGAGACGGAGCCTCAAGCTGTCCCCCTGGGTAGAGTGCTATGGCATCACAGCTCACAGCAACCTCCAACTCCTGGGCTCAAGGGATTTTCCTGCCTCAGCCTCCCAAGTAGCTGGGACCACAGGCACCTGCCACAACACCTGGCTATTTTTTGGTTGCAGCCATCATTGTTGTTTGGCGGCCCAGGCTGGATTCAAAGCGCTAGCTCAGGTGTATGTGGCTGGCGGCTTAGCCGCTTGAGCCACAGGCTCTGAGCCAAGAATCAGTATTGTTAATTGAATTAGAATTGTTATCAGTTCTCTCAAAATTGATCTGTAGATTCACCATAATCTCACTCGAACCCAGTCAGATTGACCTAATGGAAAAGCAAAACTACCTAGTGTAGGCAAAACTAGCTTGAATTTAAACAAAATTGGAGAATACACGGTATCTTTTTTTTTTTTAGAGGTATTTTATTTCATTTTTATTTATTTATTTATTTTTGCAGTTTTTGGCTGGAGCTGGGTTTGAACCCACCACCTCAGGTATATGGGACTGGCGCCCTACTCCTTTGAGTCACAGGCACCACCCCACACGGTATCTTATTTAACTAAAAACAATTGGTTCTCAGTTGGAGGAAATTTTGCCCCTTCTTCCTCAGGGGACCTTTGACAGTATCGAGAGACATTTTTAATTGTCATGACTGGGATGTGTTGTCACGATCTGCTTCTGACACCACTTGTCAGGGCCCAGGACTGGCCAGGTCTCGGGCTTGGCTTAGGTAGGTGCCGGACGTGGACCGCTAAGCTACCTTGCTCAGGAACAGGTTCTCTTAGGTGCTTGAGGGCTATCTACTTTAGCAGGAGAAAGAGAGAGAGTGAGTCTTTGAGAGAATAAAGCAGTCTTCTTAGAAAGATAGATCTTAGTCTTTAGCAGAGGTTGGTAATCTTCAGCAGAGAGACACTGTGCTGGCGTTCTGCAGGCAGGAGAGGAGACAGAGTCAGAGTAAGCGTGTGTCCGTGATAGAATGCACATGGTTTTTGACTGCCTTCTCCTCCATCCTAATATAAGGCTGAGTTCGTGCCTCTCAACACCACAGGTGTAGAGACTGCCAATTCACCAATGCTCTTATCTCGCGAGCTCTCTCATGCTTGTTAGAACTGAATCTCTCTCCACGCCCTTTTCACCAAGGTGTTCCATTACAGGTATTTCCTATAACTCTCACTCCTCCCAGCCATAGGCTGTGCGGGCTACAGTGTGTTACTGGTATCTAGTGGTGGAGGGCAAGGATGCTGCTAAACATCCTACAGATTATCCCCAAATTCCTAAAAGCAGCCCCTGTAACAAACAATCATCTCATCCAAAATGTCAAGAGTACTGCTGTTAAGAATTTCTACTATATACATGCGACAGTAATCAAATCAGTTGATATCGGTGTGCAGGTCAACAGGCCTGTGGGACAGAGCACAGCAGACCTTCACATACATGGTCAATTCATCTTTAAACAGGTGCCAAGGCCTCTAAATGGAGAAAGGAATTTTTCAACAAATGGTGTGGGAGCAGCTAGATAAACTTACATGAAAAACGAACCTCGATCCTTACATCAAACTACACACATATAATTTGAGATGAATAATAAAACTAAACCTAAAAATCTAAACCTATAAACTTTGCAGATGAAAACAAGAAGACTGTCTTTGTGACCTTAGGGTAGACAAAATGTCTTAAGAGAAGACATAAAAAGCATAAACCACAGAATAAAAAATTGGTAATTTTTAAGCTTAAGTGTTTTTTTTGTTTTTGACCGGGGCTGGGTTTGAACCCTCTACCTCCGGCATGTGGGGCCGGCGCCTTAATCCTTTGAGCCACAGACGCTGCCCCCAAAATTGGTAATTTTTAAATCAAATTTTATGAATTTTTGTACTTCATCACAATTTAAAACTGCTCTTTGAAAGATTTCCTTTGAAAATAAAAAGGCAAGCCACAGGTTAGAAGAAACAACTTGTAATCTACGTCTCTGACAAAGGACTTGTAGCTAGAACACATAGTGTACATATAAAACCTTACAACGCAACAGGAAGATAACCCAATTTAAAATTTAAAAAATAGATGAAATATCTAAAAAGATACTTCATAAAAATTACAGGAATGGCCAATCAGGAATAGGCAAATAAAAACCATTTTACACTTATGTACGGCTAAAAATTAAGACTGACTGGGAGGTTGGGAAGCCACAGGGACTTACCTGCATTGCTAGGATGTGTATAAAAAGTCAACCCTTTGGAAAACTGTCTGACTTCTTTTTTACATGGTTAAACATATACACACCTGAAGACTCAGCAGTTCCACTTGTAGTATTTGCAGGAGAAACAGAAACACATCCATAAAAAGCTTTCCTTCTTAGGGATTCTCTCACGTTTTGCCATTTTGGCCTGGGTTATCCTTCAGCCAGCAACTTTATTACTAGCCCTTAATTAGAACAATCCAATGTCCATCAATGGGAGATAGATAAATTACAATATATTTTTACAATGGAATGAATACCACTCAGCAATTACAAAAAACTACTGATAAATGTAATGAGATGGATGAATCACAACATTAAGAGAAAGAAGCCAGAGACAAAAATGCAAAAATAGGCAAAACTAATTCTGATCATTGAAATTAGTACCTTGGTTCTATGAGGGGGTGGAGACTGCAAGGGACTT
Source organism: Galagoides demidoff (assembly GCA_963574575.1). Classification (NCBI taxonomy): domain Eukaryota; kingdom Metazoa; phylum Chordata; class Mammalia; order Primates; family Galagidae; genus Galagoides; species Galagoides demidoff. The sequence goes on along the minus strand of CAUYQV010136599.1, from coordinate 14,966 downwards.
GAGGGTATACACAAGGGAGTTTAACCACAGACCGTGCAGCAAGAAGATAAGTTTGAACAGAAGTGAGAATATGAGGAATGAGATGAACAGCAAAAGGGTGATACGTTAGATGGATTAGAGAACCCGCTGCATTCAGGGTACCAGAGGAAGTGAGATGGAAAGATGGCAGGTTTGGAGATCTCAAAATGGAGATTTCTGAGGTGGAGGAGTAATGGGTAACAGCTGAGGTGAAGTGCCAGTGAATGGGCAAAGTTTAAGAAAATGGGCTCGGCGCCTGTGGCTCAATCGGCTGAGGCACCAGCCACGTACACCTAAGGTGGCAGGTTTGAATCCCCAGCCCGGGCCCACCAAACAACAATGATGGCTGCAACCAAAAAAATGGCTGGGCATTGTGGCGGGCGCCTGTCGTCCCAGCTACTTGGGAGGCAGAGGCAGGAGACTCACTTGAGCCCAGGAGTTGGAGGTTGCTATGAGCTGTGATGCCATGGCACTCTACCCAGGGGGATAGCTTGAGGCTCCGTCTCAATAAAAAAAAAAAAAACAAAAAACTGTATGTCCCACAAAGTTTGACCTAAAAATCAGACCAGTCCCAGTCGACAGGCTAAAACAAACTGGCTCATGTAAACATGGAAAGGAAAAAGAAGGGACTGGGCTCCAGCTAAGGTGTATCGTTCTTTATAAGGTCCACATCCATTCAAAGGAGACCTTACAAATTGTTTCATAGTTTCACTGAATTTTTAGGAATCTCTCCGTTTCATCAACATCTTTCTTCATTTCTTTCCAGACATAGAGACTTCTTCTTTTCACTTCTCCTACGGTCATGACAGGGGTCTAAACTATAGCTTTGGTACCGCTAAGAAGAGTAATGACAAAATTCAGAGAGTGTTTGAGAGGTGTTGTGGTACAGTGACTTTGATTTAAAGCCAGCCTGTAATTGGTTTGCTCCATGATCTTGGGAAAAATCATTAACTCAGTATCTGTAGGATTATCATCTGTCAAGTGGCTGTGAATTACACTTTGCCCCCTCTCTCAGGGTACAAGGCCCTGCATAGAGTGGGGGTCCGATCACATGTAACTGAGATACTAATCCTTAAAAATAAGTTGTATTCTGTGCTTCAGGCTTTCATTTGGTTTTATTTCTTAGCACTAAGAAAAGTAAACATGTTCCTCTAAATAGATGGATCTAGCTTAGCACACTAGATAGATTTAAAAAATGCGGGCAACTTTGGTTAATCTCATCAAAATTTAAATATTAATCTAACAAGAATGGCTGCACCTTCAGGACTTTTGTAAATGCTGTGGCTGTCATTTCATCTTGTTTCAAAGCAGTCAATATTCATTCACAAACAAATTCATACCATTTTTTTCATGTCTGCACAGATTGTTAGTATATTTCCTTAAAGGAGAGTATGCCCATGCCAAGCAACATCTTACAGTCACCTCTTTAAAATTCACCTTGAGGTGTCTACTAGACATGGAGGAAAAAATAAAACACAAGATATATCTCGTTTAGAACTGCACTTCCCAGGGTGGCGCCTGTGGCTCAAAGGAGTAGGGCGCTGGCTCCGTATACTGGAGGTACCAGGTTCAAACCCAGCCATGGCCCTCCCCCCCCAAAAAAAGTGCACTTCCCTCAGAAAGAGACCTTGCTACTTGCTGCCCTTCCTAATTTGCATCTCCTTTTTCTCATAGCAGATCAGGCTTCCCTTACCTTCCAGGGAGCTCTGGATGGTAACAGAGCAGAGGCTGTGATGTTCCTGACCCAGGGTGGCTCTCAAGGGGTTTAAAACCTGCTGTGCACTAACACTTTTAGCCCTCCAGGGACTTTTTAGTTATCCCTGAGAATGTCAGGAACCCTAGTTCCCGTGGTAGCTCTCTGCCCCAGGGTAAAGCCAGACTCCCTTGTTGAGGCTCAGAATACAGACTGAGGCCTCAGGCACAGCCTCAGAGGCAAAAAGTTTCCTCTACCTTCTCCTGTCCTCCTGCTCCTCTGCCCCCATCTCTAGTTACAAAAGCCAGAGCCCCTTTTTCCAAAATCCAGACATAAAGCCTAAAATTATTCTGTGTAAAAACTGGCCATAAAGAAAATGTCTGACCTCTCTTGTTTGACTGTAGGTCATGGGACCCCCCCGTTTGGGGAGAGGGACCTGTCCCACACCCAGAGAAGCCCAGAGGAATCTGGACAGACAGGCTGCGCAGGGATTCCCCACTCACCTATTAGCGCTGATCAGCCCTTTTTGTCCGATCATGTGCCCATACTTTATTGAACCAAAGCATGAAGATGGGTAGATTCCCGGTATCTTCAGCTCCTCCTACTGAATGCTTCTGCATATACTTGTTAAATAAATTTCTATGCCCTTTTTTCATGTTAATTTATCTCATGTCAATGATTTTTCAGGGAACCTTCAGGGGTCAAGGGCCTTGGTCCCTGCAGGACGTGAGAAAGTCAGGGAATCTGCGGCTCCTCTGGTGACTCTGCCCTCCCTCAAAGTGAGATTCTCTGCAGGTAGGAGGGGCTGCCGATGATGGCCTTTCTGAAAACACACCTGGCACCTGTGGGTTTGTCTCTGAACACCTGAGTGCTCTTACTAAATTCTCTGGAACAAGCAAGAGAGAGTTTTGGGGGTTTTTTGATTTTTTTTTTTCCTTTTTTTGCTACAAGCTATCCTTATTCCAGCAAAAACAACATTAGGGCTGGCCCAGACTGAAAACCTCTGTGAAAATCTAACTTTTAAGTAAATATCATAAAACATTTTTTAATGCCACTTTAGCACAAGAGGGTCCTTTTCAATGTGTGTGGCCAAACCCTGCTTGCAGCCCTTTTCCTCCTTGCTCTGAACCGGGGCATATGGAAGTGATTGTCAGCAGAAGGCGGCAGCTGCAGGCACAGGGTGAAGACTCCACAGCAACACCCAGAGCCGGTTCTGGAAGCCGAGGAACAATGCGATTTCTGTTGTCCAGAAGTGCGCTCTCTGCACGGTGGTTTCCTGAATACCCCAAGAGACTGAGGCCGTAAAAGCCTGAAGGCCAGACAGCGGGGGTCCCCTCGCCCTTCCGTGCAGACAAGATTCATTGCTCCCTAGTGATACTGTAAGCGGACGGGCAGCCTTCACTCCTGGAGTGTCTAGTTAGATCACGTTAGCAAGAGGGGAGATTCTACACGGGAAGGGATATATAACTTTGAATAATCAACTTATCGTCCCTAGAAACTGTGTTAATCTTGTAAATACAAACAGGGAAATCAACTGGGTAAGCTTGTGATCCAGTCATTATGAATCCGTGGAATTTTTACTAAAAATGCATAATGCAGTTCTGTTACTATAGACATTTGAGATTGAGCTTCTCCTATGTTGAAATCTTTCTCAAATATTCGAGATCTGAGTAAGTAGTAACAGGATAAAGACGGCCAACTAGACTCCCTGGGTAGAAGGACAGAGTTCCCAAGTCAGCCTCCCAGTCTTTCTTTCATTTTTAGAGTGTTTTGGGTGCTGGGCAGACATGGCTGAACTCTGATCATACACTCCTTTATGTTCATGTTGATTTTTCTTTTTCTCCAAATCATTCCTCCAACTTAAACTGCACTGGGTCTTAGACAGAGAAGTATGGCTTCTCTTGAGACCTCTCTGGAGAGTGGAATTTGCAGATGGGAACTATTAGTTGCATTTCTAAGCTTGAGAGATCATCTTCCTTTTACCTTGAAGGTAAAACTTTCTTCCCTAATAACCCAGAGTTATTTTCTTATCTGCAATTTAGATTACTAAGGCCATCTGGGGACATTTGCAAAGCCTGCTGTGTTATTTTGAAAATAGGTGTCTGGCTATATAACTGAATGCTTCTCTTTCCCTCACTTTATGGACCATATTTTCCAACTCCAATTTTAAAACATGGAGCAGGTTGACCCCGGCATAAATCAGAGACAGACAATTGCTAAAAAGATGATTTCACTTAGCCACTGATTTTAGTATCAAACTTAATGGGAAGGTCTTTAGAAGTATCTTAGGCTGAAGAATAAAAACAGACACACCAAAGGGAGATTTGCCAACTGTATAAATACATAGGTGTTAAGCCCCCTGGCCATAAACCAAATATAAATGGAAAGACAGTAAGTAAACTGCACACATCAACAGACAAAACCCCAGTGGGTCAGTCGTAAAAATCTGACAATCAGGAATATGTCTTTAAAACTCTCAGCTTTCCTGCTCTGGTGATGTGTGATCTGTCCCAGGCTGAAAGTTCACTCACTCTGCTGGGCATCCTCACGGGGCTGTTGGGTCATCTGCTATCTACACGTTGGGGCTCTTGGCAAATGCAGATGCTCTCACTCAAACAGCTCTGGAGTGTTGTTCAGACCCCAGATGGGCCTCAGATGGAATAAAACAAGGATTTGTAGCTCGTTAGGGATGGAGCTCTCTTTGAAGCAAAATATCTTCTGACTTCTTTCTAGTCCTTGCATGTGGGGAGCTCGTCCCAGAGCAGGGGGAGGAGGTGAGCACTTTCTTTCTTACAGCACCAGCAGTTTCCACAGAGGGTTGGGGGGTAGGAGAGCAAATGGTAGACAGCTGATGGATGGTGTCTGACCTACTTGAGCAAAGCATGGGCTATGTTTTTCCAAAGTAACATGGTGTCAAATAAACACAAGTTGGGGATGGCACAAACCATTTCTTTAAGGATCAAACGAAATGACATAGTAGGAGACTGTTATTGTTAGGGGAAGGAGAGACGATCCGCGCTGAATTGAGGCACCACTATTTCAGGTGACCACAAGCTAGAAACCCCTTAGGCTCTTAGAAGACGTGTTTGCATTACACCAAACAAATCTTTTGTTTTCACTTAGTGGGCTAGTCCCATCATGGCTGAACTTATTCAGTGTTGGTTAATAGATATTAAAATAGCATTTCACCACAATAATCTCTGCAGTTTTTATTCCCCACTTCCATCCCACTTCCCATGCTGGAAGGCAATGCTGCTTTGAACAGTGCTCAAACCTGGAGCTCCCACCCCAGTTTCTCCGACTTCTTTGGCATGCCAGACCCCAGGCTGTGACAAGTGTGTTATTGGTTTGCACGGAAGGACTGGGAGCCCAGCAGGGGTCTGCGGACAGAAAGGCCAGTGAGTGTTATGGCAACGCCCAGTTCAGCTGGCCATCCGGTGTGGCCGTGTTATGAGCGATCTCCAGACAAGCCTTCTAAAGTGGGAGCTATTTACAAGAAGATGATGAGATATTCTGCCTTAGCAAAAACAAGCAGCAGCACAATACTTTACAAAAGGGCCTGAAGGCAGGCCTTTACCTAGCAGTGGGATGATTCAGGAGGCTCAGTAGGTTTGCATAGCAACGGAAGGAAGGCTTATTGACAGGAGTTAAAGGGTGGGGAGGAGGGAAGCTATTCTCTGGGACCAGCACCGTACACAAGTCATTAACCCCCTGCGGGAAAGTGTGAAATTACCCTGGATTGGGGGCCGGGTTAACTTGTGTGGCCCTATTGTGGCCATTTTGCCCCCTGGCCATTAGAGAACCTCTCTCCTCCTTTTTTCCACTTAATTAGGGCCCCCGATCTTCAAAACAGTCCAGGTCCCCGTGGTTCTTCATTGCCTGTGGGCCTCTCCTTCCCCTCCCTGCATAGCTGCAGTCAGCAGGGCCCGGAGAAGTGTCCCTGCCCTGCGGTGGAGTGAGCCCCCCAAATCTTCTCCCCTTATGTTAAGGTGTGAGAGGCAATGCTGGCCCCTCAGTCCTCTCCAAACTTCCTCACCCCGAACAGAAGAGTGGAAATCACATTTCTCCTTTGGCCCGAGATAGACAATCTTGTATTCAGGAGGGTCGATTTTAATTTAGTACAAAGAAACACAGGAGTCTCCCCAAATAACGTATTTCTCACCATTTATGCTATTATAACATGGAGTCACTTTCTATGGACTCAGTTAAAAAAAAATTCTGTGGGGAAATGTTGATGAAATAACCCAAGATTCTACTGTCTCACTGGCAGAGCTGGTGCATAGGGTGGTCTGGGTTAAACGTTCATTATAAAGGAAAAAGCAAGGAAGTGAGACATCGTACAAACACGAGTTCAGGGGCTAGTTCTAGTGCTTTCTTAGCAAGCAATTATTTTTCTTATCCTTTATGATTACTAGCTGCTCTACTTGTAAAATGGGACAAATGAGGCTTACCTAATAGAAAAATAAAAACACCTGGAAACAGCCTAAGTATTAGGAATACAGGAAGAGTTAAATTAATCAGAGTTTATCAAGTAGAATGACGTACAGGTAAGCGTTCCTTTTGTATAAATACATAAAGGGATTTTATATAGAGTGCTAGCATCCCAGCAGGTGTGTAACCATCATGGGTGATAGGAATCATAAGAAACAGTTAAAAGCTGGATTCAGAGACAGGAAGGAAAAGCTGGGTGGGAGGAGGAGGGTGGACATTTTTTATTCATATTTTTCTCTGTTCCTTGGGTTGTCGAGCCAGGTCCAAGTGTTAATTTTATCTTTTAAATGTCAATAAGGCTTATTTGCATAGTAAGATTATGGATTTTTTTTCTATATTTTTCTTTCTTTCTTCTTTTTTTGAGACAGAGTCTTATTATGTTGCACTTGGTTGAGTGCATGGCGTCACAGCTCACAGCAACCTCAAACTCTTGGACTTAAGCGATTCTCTTGCCCCAGCCTCCCAAGTAGCTGGAACTACAGGTGCCTGCCATATGCCTGGCTGTTTTTTTTGTTGCAGTTGTCACTGTTGTTTAGCTGGCCCAGGCTAGGTTTGAACCCGCCACCCTTGGTGTATGTGGCTGGAGCAGTAACCACTGTACTACAGGCACTAAGACCTATATTTTTCTTAGTTAGAAAAGTAAACACGTTTGTGATTGGTGTGGGAATTAAATTAACTACTACCTGTGACCTATTTAGAATATAGAATGGGCTTGGCCAATGTTCATGCAAATTAAACAGAGAGAAAGCCTTGAATTTTTTTTTATATCTCCTTTTTCTTTTTTGATGCCATTTTTTCTGTGGTGATAATTATTATCTAGCAGATACTGTTTGTTCTCCTTGTTACTATTTTTTCAGGGAGTGTTTGCTATCTATGTTTCTCTGTTGGTTTTGGTTTACTGGACATGACTGTTGCTGATGCAGTGAAAACTCACAAGACTGGTCGTGGAACAGAATTTCCAATGGTTATTGTAACGTGTGGTGGGCAGATCATTCCGTCTTTCAGAGCTTCGGTTTGCCAACTGTTAGCCAGAAATCTAGACGATTCCTCTGGTCTCCCTCAGTTCTAAATTTGCATATCTATTTGCTGATGAATTTGGTGTAGCTCAAAAGCTGGAGTGTGATGTGGTAGGTTGTCAGAGAGTTCAAAGACAAAGAAAGAAGAAATGTTGAGGTCAGGGAATAGTTACTGAAAATAAACCCAATCTGTTACAACCCACACAAACACTAACTCACTCATTCTACTTTGCAATGGGTAGTTTAAAGCTATTTCTGCCAAAGAATCCATAGAATCAGAGTTTTTCCACTATGTAAAAAGCTGCGAAGTTTAAGTTTTATATTTCTCTCCCAGGGAGAAATATAAACAGATTTTTTTTTTTTTTTGTAATCTAAAAGGCAAGGTGACTGCGTTGGAATCCATATTTATTTACTTCTGTGGCAAAAAGGTGTTACTGTTTCCTCACCCCTCATCTGGGTCTTGATAGAAAAAGGTGTACCTGCCCAAATAGACCTGCCCTGCCCAGGCAGGGTCAGATTCGCGACCCTCCCAGGAAACAGGAAGGCTGCCAATTGCTGCCCTCCCTGACCCTTTAAATCCCCATCTGCCGTAACCCACGTGTGGAATTCCTGCCTTGATTTCAGCCCACCTGCATCCAGGTGGAAATAAAGACCACTTGATTTCTACAGAATGGGGATTCCAGTTTCCTTTGTTTCACGCCTTGGAATAATCTTTCTTCTTTGGGTCCAGAAACTTTTGGGTCTCCTAATAACAAAAGGCAGGTCAACAACAGAAATGCCTAACACCTTTATTTTAGCGAAGTCGCATGTGGCACAGCAGGCTTCAGCAGTGAAGAGTCAAAGCTGAGAGACACCTGTTCATTTTTATGCTTAGATGTGGGCAGCCCGGTAGAAACATGACTAGACAAGGGGCCTGATCTAATAGCAATGGTGAGGAAGGAAACCCGACCAGGTCTGTCTGTCTAGATTCTTCTTGGGCTCCGTGTGGCATCTTTTCCTCGGGTATAGGACAGAACACTGTCCTCACAGGAGGCTCTTCAAGGGAGAAGGCAGATGGTCAGAGAGGGAACTGTCTAGCCTTCATGACTTGCTTAGAGAAAGAGGTTGCTTGCCTCCTCAACCTGCTTTTGGTTTCCTCAAATTCCTTGATGGTGGGAGTGAGGGTCAGTGAGAGATTGGGTATAAGAAGGTCAGAAAGATCTTGCTTCTGGGGCCTTCCAGCCTCTCTGGGTTCAAAGTGCTCAGCTTTGATAGCGGCCTGTCCTGAGCCCTGACACTATTTCTCATTTGTTGGAGGTTGGAGTTGTAAGGAAGAAACATTTCTTTTCTCCCCCCATTGTTAGTTTCACAGCTGAAGCACTTGTAACAAAAGACAGGTTTGTTTTTTGTTTTTAGGGTTTTTTTTTTTTTTATTTTTTGGAGAGAGAAATCTTACTTTTTCACTCTGGGTAGAGTGCTATGGTATCATCAGAGCTCACAGCCTTGTAGGCTCAAGCGATTTCTTATTTTTGGTTTTTTTGCTTTTTTAGTAGAGATAGGGGTTCTTGCTCTTACTCAGGCTGGTCTCAAACTCCTGAGCTCAAGCAACCCACCAGCCTTGGCATCCCAGAGGCTAGGATTACAGGCATGAGCCACCTTGCTGATAAAAGACAGTTTCTACAAAGAAAAACATACATTAATTTAATACAAGTTTTATGTGATGCAGGGGGCTTTGGAAATAAAGCCCAAAGACACAGGTAAATCAGCATTTTTTAAATACAGGTTTGATGGAGAGTTTACAGAGCAGGTACTATCTAATGGTGATGAACTGCAGAGGAACTTAGCGGGGTTTGCTCAGATTCCGGTCTCCCTGTGCTTTCAGGGTTAAAACATTCCTTTCCTTCAGGTACAGGGAGGGCAGCTTACAATGGTGGTCTGATGCTGTACTTCAGGGAAGGTCAGGAGTTTTTTTCTGTGTTTTATGGTGTGTTCTAGGGAAGAAGGATAAAGGGAAGGCGAGAGTGTCCCTAATTCTGCTGCTTTCTCAAATGCCCCGGGATCATACTCGGGGGTGGCACGTCCTGAGCCCCATCAGAGTGTAGGAATCCTGGTGAAGCCCACCCTTTCCCCTTGGTTGGTTCACTAGAAGATCAACTCACAATTCCAGCAGATTAATAAGAGAAAAGTTTATTTCCAAATATCATGCACTTGAGTGGAGCCACAAGAGTCATTACCTAATGTGTCCATGATGGTTGGATACCTTCAGAGACACCTTTTAGAAGGGAAGGGGGAGAATGTGCAGTATGGATGCACCAAGTGGTTGCCAGAGGTTGAATAATGGAAGAAACAGATTGACTTGCAAATTAATCTGAGAGACAAGTATTGTGTTTTAAATGATTTGGGCCAGGTCTGCTAGCTTTCAGGGGGAAGAAAGGAAGTCCTGCTTTGGTCCACTGATCAGGTCAGTCTGGTTTTATGCAGATACAGGGAAAGTCCCTTCCAGTGCTTTCTGATTGTGAATGGCCTTTAATTCAAAATTTTCTTTATGTCAGTTGTCATATTCTGGGGTACTATTTCCTTAGTTTCTTGACTTTTTAGTTGCTTCAGTAAAGAATGCTCTTCAAGATACATAATTTCTAGAAGTTCCGTAATTTTTTATCCATATGATCTTTGTAGATTTGAAAGTGCCTCCTGCAACCATCTCTTCCTCATATTTTTTCTAGATTTTCAGCTATTCTGGATGATCTCACAGATTTCTAGCTGTTGCAATCATTCTCTGAATGCCTTATGGTTGTCCCTGACTGGCCAGATACATGTAGTTCTCCAAGTTGGGAGTGGTGTTGATCTTTCAATCACCATCTTTTTTTATCTGATTCATTAAACTTATCTCAGACGTTTTCTTTGAAGTCGTTTTTTTTTTTTTTTTTCTCAGCAGTGTTTATTCCATTCATGGCTGTTGGTAGTGTAGCTGTTAGTTCTTTATGGGTGTTGTTTGCTGTAGTCTAATTCTGTTGAACTACTTATTTTCATGAATAGTATCTGAAACCATTGATTAGGGGCAGGGCTCATTCATATAAAGCTTTATTCCATCTATATTAGACTATCTAGGTCTTTTGAAATTCTGTTGCAAGTTACCTATACTTGCAAGGAAATAATTCCCTTTGAGCTTTGATTATTTCTTTAATTCTTATGACCCTAAAGTCTTCACCCTTACAAGTCAGTCCTGGGTTCTTTTCCCATTTTGCTCATTTCTCTCTAGCAGCCGGGGGTGGCTGCTGCTCACTGATTAGAAGAGAAAGAAGGAAATCCCCTCTGTGTCTCTGCTTCTCTGCAGATTTAGGGGATGTAGATGAGAATTCTCAGGATTTTGCTGATTCCTGGTGCAATTTCAAAGGCTGATTAGGAACTATGTGGTTTGTGGTACCTCTGTTCCCTGCTGTACTTCACTGTTTCTTTTTTTCTTTTCTTCTTTTTTAATTTTTTTATTTGCTTGTATTTGATGTTTATTGCATTAGATTATCTCTGTTTACTTGTTTGCTTATTGTTATTGCAGGTTTTAACACCTGTCCCCCTACCCCCAATCTACACACTTACTCTTTCAAGTATTGGAGGAGAGAAAATCTGGGAAATAGTTTTAGTTTTCCATCTTCATTCAGAAGTCCAACTCTAGGGATTTTTTGCATTCCTACAATTAAGTCATGTTTCTACCATTGTGACCTTCATTGGATGTTTTAGGGATCAAGAGAAGGATAGAACCTGATTCCTGGTCTCTTCAGATATTTAGACTTTTATAAGACAGTTGGCTTCCATGTTATTTTAATGTCTCTTTCATTATCTGGTTTTCCGCCTCAGTTCCTCTGTCTGTCTTTCTTTCTATGTATCTCTCTCATCTTATCAATGAGCTTCTTTTTATTGTTGTTGTTATTGTTGGTTTGTTTGGATTATTGAGACCGAGTTTTACTTTGTTGCCCTTGGTAGAGTGCCAGGGCGTCATCATAGCTCACAACAACCTCAAACTGCTGGGCTCAAGAGATCCTCTTGCTTCATGTAGCTGGGACTACAGGTGCTCACTGTAATGCCCAGCTAGTTTTTTTTTTTTTTTCTATTTTCAGTAGAGATGGGATCTCACTCCTGCTCAGTCTTGTCTCGAACTCCTAAGTTTAAGCAATCCACTTGCTCAGCTTCCCAGAATGCTAGGATCACAGGTGTGAGCCACCACACCCAGCCAATGAGCTGCTTTTGGTGAAGAAAGAATTTAGTGTTCAGAAGTGCGAAGCAAGAAGACAAGGCCAGATGGCTGGCAGTCTTTACAATATTCCCAAATAGGAGTCTTAAGCTCTTCTTGTTATTTGTTCTTCAGCTTTAAACTATGTTTCCATTAGTTAACTTCATTTGCCTCAGTTATAACAGATGAGGTGCAGCTTCATATATTAAAAGAAACTAGGTTGCCGTGTGAAACATTCTTGGCTTATTCCAACATCTATATTAGAGTGAGGGGTTTTATACATCTTGAAAGACGTTGAATAATGTAATAAGTAGTATCTTCTCTGCAGATTTAGGGGATGTAAATGAGAATTCTCAGGATTTTGCGGACTCCCTGGTACAATTTTGAAGGCTGATTAGGAACTATGGTTTGTGGTACCTCTGTTCTCTGCTGTACATCGCTGTTTCTTTTTTTCTTTTCTTCTTTTTTCTCACTTCACAATTTTTGTTTTTCTTTGGGTTCTGGGGGTGGAGGGAAATGGGAGGCTAACAGCATTTTTAAACACAGAATTTAGGGATCAGGAATAAAAATTAGAAGTAGGATTTATGTGTTTCTGCTTTTACATCCAAAAAGTACACTGGTATTTGCCTAACAAATAATGATGTTGTTTTGATAAGTTGGACTATAATAGGAGACATGAAGTGGATGACTAGGACTTTAGAAATTTCTTTGTTTATGTCACTACTGGACCTTAGTGAGAGGTTGATGCACTAAAGATTTGCTGGTCCTTCCCTGACTTTCTTCACAGCTGTTTGGCTCCTCATGTGATGTCCTGAGGTTTTATGCTAAAGCACAGAACAGGCTGCTGGTTTATACAGCTGACCTCAGCTCTAAGTATTTTGTCATCTCTAGCCTAGAAATAAAGAGACCTACAAACGTGTCCCTTACCCAAGTTCAGTGCATTAGTTTGTGGATGATGGTCATATGTTTCATAAAGACTTCTTAAGTCAAAAAATGAATAAACTTTTCTCAGCTACTCTTTCATATAACTCCTGACACTGGGAATATGTATTCAGTAGTATTTAGAATATTGCTCTGTATGTGGATATTATTTTAGGAAAGTTAAGTAGTCATTCTTCTCTCATTCCATCTTATGTCAAACTGGATTAATATAGAAAGTTTTATTTATTCACAGATGCTAATGTATGGCATTGAGTAAATCACTTTAATCTCTCAGGGGCTTAGTTTTCTCACTTACTGAATGAAAAACCTACTGAAGATTGTGTGAATCTGCAGAGATGGTAAATCTAAGAAGCTATCCAACTAACTCGATATTATAGCTTTTTTGTCTTGAAATTTATTCTTATATATTATAGTAAAAAGCTGGGTGGCCTTGACATGCTGGTGCTGGTCACAGTTTATTGAAAGTCAAGTATTAAGATTGAGAGTCTATTAGGTGTCAGCTATGATGCTAGGTCCTAAGAATATTGTCATGAACAGATTGGTCCTCACTTTAATGAGTTTCTAGTCCAGTGAGGAAAATAGGATGACTGAAAAGACCTCTGTGTCTTTTTGTGTGAACTTTGATAAGTAAATTTATCTAGCAGAAAGGCTAAGCCTAGCTTCAGGGCAACAGACATCAATGTTAGTATACACTTCTGCTTTTTTCTGTCTTTCAAACTTGTCAAAACCATAAGTTCACTTTGGAAATTCTGAATGTCTCTTTTTGATCTCGTAATGTGCCACATAGTTTGTTAAATTGAAACTTCACAGTTCTACATTCTTCAACAGGCGTTGAAAATTTAAATTAAGATCAGTCCTGATGGTTTTGAATGGCATAACTTTCCCTATCCTGTCTGAAAAAGGATGAATTAATGTGGAAATGTAAATGGCTAACAAGGGTACAAGTGAACTTTTCTAGAACTAGAATATAAATGTTTTGATACAATGACTAAGCAAATGACATGAGATTTATGTTAACCAGCTTGATGAAAGTATTTCAAATTGTATATGAAAACAGTACAATGTACCCCATGTTTGCATTAATGTATACAGCTATCAATTAATTAAAAAAAAAAGATTAAAAAAATAAAAAAAAAGAAATGTAAATGGCTTATGAACAGGTGGAATCTGGGCAAATGTGCATTTGTCCAGACATTGCTGAGTTTCTGCTCATTCTTTTGTTTTTAATGAGATGAGTTCTTGCTATGTTGTCTAGAGTGATCTTTAATTCATGAGCTCAAGCAATCATTCCACCTTAGCCTCTCAAGTGACTGGGATTACAGGTACACCCGATTTTGCTTATTCTTATTTTGTGACTTTTATTCTTCTCTCCCACCAAGATGGGGCTTAGCCAACAAAGGCCTTTCCTTTGGAAGTCACAACAGTATCTGCCCTGCAGTATGCGTCCAAGTCCTTATCTGCTTCTGCATCAGACATTGTCAAGGTCAGCACAGGATATGCATGCTGATACCTGTCTCTGACTCTCCTCCAAAGGATGGCCTCTCTTCTTTCTTATAGGTGACCTCCGGGGGTACAGAAAGCATACTGATGGCCTGCAAAGCTTATCGGGACCTGGCCTTTGAGAAGGGGATCAAAACTCCAGAAATGTACGTGTGTATGGTGGTTTTCCTCCTTTGAGATTTGTTTGTTTGGAGTACTACTGTATGAAACAGAAGCAGAGCCTGATAGTCTATTTTCTTTCTTTCTTTTTTTTTTTTTTTTTTTGAGACAAGAGTCTCACTTTGTCACCCCTTGGTAGAGTGCTGTAGTGTCATAGTTCACAGCAACCTCAAATTCTTGGGTTTAAGTGATTTCTTTTGCCTTAGCTGCCAAGTAGCTGGGACTACAGGCAAACGCTGCCTAGTCTCCTTCAGGATCAGGCTGATCTCAAACCTGTGAGCTCAGGCAGTCCACCTGCCTTGGCCTCCCAGTGTTCTGGGTTTACAGGTGTGAGCCACCACACCCGGCATTTTTGGTATATGTGCTGCAGAAGCAAGCACCTGATAGTCTATTTTCCTGCTTCTCTTCCCCTGGCAGTTCCAGTCCTCTTTCTCCCTGTCCTGGCCCTTCTAGCCTTATCCTTTCATATTCAGTAAAATTCTAAATGAATCAGCCAGTTATTTTTAAAGATCATTCCTAACCCCTCACGTTTACACATACATATACATTATAAGGACGAATAAGATCCTTTTCCCAAAAGTGACAGAGTTAGCAGATTACATCTTTGAATCCTGTGATATTTTTTATAAATTATCTGGAGTCTGAGGAAAGCTCTCTCTACTTTCTTAGTTCAGGAAAAGTTACTTAAATATTATAGATTACCTCAAGTACTATCTAAGAATATTTTTTGATGGACGACTTTTCTAGGGGAAAAAATAAAAATCCTTTTGATATTTACTCACATTACCACTATGAACTTAATTTCTTTTTTTTTTTTTTAATTTTTTTATTGAATGATAACTATGTACACATTAATACACTTCTGGGGTACAGTGTGGGGTTTTCACATGCAATCTGAAATACTTCCATCAAACTGATCAACACAGCCTTCATGTCATTTTCT
>CAUYQV010136598.1:0-17224 GCA_963574575.1 Galagoides demidoff | reverse complement strand
AAGGAAGATACACAAATAGCACATGGAAAGATGCTCAATACCACTTGCCATTAAGGAAACACAAAACCTCAATCTGATACCACTTCATGCCCATTAGAATGGTTTCTGTGTGTTTGTTTGTTTGTTTGTTTGATTGATTGAGATGGAGTCTCATTTTGTCTCCCTGGGTAGAGTGCCATGCGGTCACAGCTCACAGCAACCTCAAACTCTTGGGCTTAAGCAATTCTCTTGCCTCAGTCTCCCAAGTAGCTGGAACTACAGGCACCTGCCACAACACCTGGCTATTTTTAGAGACAAGGTCTCACTCTTGCTCAAACGGGTCTTGAACCCATGAGCTCCGGCAATCTATCCGCCTCAACCTCCCAGAGTGTTAGGGTTACAGGCATGAACCATTGACCCCAGCCTATTTTTTTTTCTTGAGACATAGTCTCACTTCATTGCCCTCAGTAGAGTGTTGTGGCATCATAGCTCACAGCAACCTCAAACTCTGGGGCTAAGTGATTCTCTTATCTCAGCCTCCCGAGTAGCTGGGGCTACAGGCATCTGCCACAACAACACTCAACTAGTTTTAGAGATGGGGTCTCGCTGTTGCTCAGGCTAGTCTCCAACTCCTAACCTCAGGCAATCCACCCTCCTCAGTCTCCCAGAGTGCTGGGATTACAGGCATAAGCCACCATACCCAGCCTGGTTATTATTTAAAAAGAAAAAAAAACCAGAAACCAACAAGTTTTGGCAAGGAAATGGAGAAATATGAACATTGCTAATGGGAACATAAAATGTGCAGCTGCTGTGAAATAGTTAGGTGGTTCTGCAAAAAGCAAACATAGAATTCCCATAGGCCTCAGCAATCCCACTCTTAGATATATACACAGAAGGACTCAAAACAGGCATTCAAACAAAAACATGTACACTTATGTTCACAGCAGCATTATTCACAATAACAAAAAGGTGGAAACAACTGACACGTCCATCAGCAGGTGAACAGGACACCACCACGTAGTCTGTCCGGGCAATGGCATAATATTCGACTGGAAAAACAATTCAGGTCCTGACACTAAAACATAGAGGAACCTAGAAAACATTGTGCTGAAAGGAAAAAGCTGGATGTGAAAGACCACAAACTGTGTGATTTCATTTATATAAAGCATCCAGGATAGAGAAATCCACAGACAGAGAGCAGAGTAGTGGCTGCCAGGGTCAGGGGGATGGCAAATTGGGCAGCAGCTGCTAAAGGACAGGGATTTCCTCTGGGGGAGATGAAACTGTGTTGGAAGAGGTGATGTTTGCACAAGACTGTGCATGTACTAAATGCATCTTAAAACAGTTAATTTTGCATTATGATAATATCACCACAATATTTTAAAAGTCCTTGGGTGGTGCCTGTTGCTCAGTGGGTAGGGCACCGGCTCCATATACCAAGGGTGGCGGGTTCAAACCTGGCCCCGGCCAAACTGCAACAAGAAAAATAGCTGGGCTTTGTGGTGGGCACCTGTAGTCCCAGCTACTTGGGAGGCTGAGGCAAGAGAATCGCTTAAACCCAAGAGTTGGAGGTTGCTGTAAGCTATGGGATGCCACGGCACTCTATTGAGGGTGATAAGGTAAGACTCTTGTCTCTACAAAAAAAAAAAAAAAGGCCAGCCTCTACCCTGGCCCCGGCACAGTGGCTCACACGTATAATCCTAGCACTCTGGGAGGCCAAGGCAGATGGATCACCTGACTCAAAAGTTCGAGACTAGCCTGAGCAAGAGCGAGACCCCATCTCTACTAAAAATAGAAAAATTAGCTGGGCTTCCTGGTGGGCATCCATTGTCCCAGCTGCTCAGGGAACTGAGGCAAGAGGATCTCCACTAGATGCCATGGCACTCTAGTGACAGAGTGAGACTCTGTCTCCAAAAAATAAAGATAAAAAAAGGTCCAGCCCCTGGGCCCAGGGCTCAGTGGGTAGGGTGTCAGTCTCATATACCTAGGGTGGCAGGTTTGAACCCAGCCCCATTGAACAGCAACAAAAAAAAGCCCGGTGTTGTGGCAGGTGACTGTAGTCCCAGCTACTTGGGAGGCTGAGGCAAGAGAATCACCTAAGCCCAGGAGTTGGAGGTTGCTATGAGCTGTGACACCACAGCACTCTACCAAGAGCAATAGTGAGACTGTCTCTTAAAAAAAAAATAAAAGGGTCCAGGCCCTAGCATTCCCACACCAGCATAAGCCTCCTCCCATGGTGTTCCCTCAGCCTGGCCTCCAAGTCACTCCACTGTCCAGTGCTGCCTAGGCTCCAGCCACACTGGCCACCAGCTCCTAAACCCACTGGCCATTTCTTCACTCCAGATCCAAGTTTCCTTCTCCCTGTCGCCCTCACAGATCCCAAGTGATCAGTGACACCTACTCAGGGCTCACAGGGTCTTCTGAACCTTGTCCTGTCATAAACCTGACTTTGGCACATGGTGTCTGAGAGCTGTCACATCTCAACAAAGGGATGTCATCCTTTCTGAGAACCTCTGTGTGTCTTGCTCAGAGGACTCACAGCCACTCTGCTGGGTATGGCCAGTCCCTGTGCATCGAGGAAGGTGAAGTGTGCTAGCTATGCAGCTCCCTGCACTTATGCAGCCTCTAGGGGACTGTGCACTCGGTCCCAGCCCAGTGCTGGGTCTCAGGGAAAGTCTGCAAGTCGATGAAACATGTGTCCAGCTCACACTGGAGAGGCATCTCAGCTGGAAGGGTCATTTATCTAATAATGAGGTAGCCCAGGTCCCATGAGCCACACAAACACACAGCCTAGGGTAGCCCAGAGGTCAGTTCCAGGAAGTAGTGTCACACTAGTATCTGTATAATCAGTCGGAGTGAAGACACGCTCCTTGCTTCCATCCATATTCTCATACTCTCTGGACACTGAAGCTACCCTGGGGGGCCTGCCTCACCCCTGCTAACCAGGATCTGGCTCTGATCAGACTCCCCACAAAACCCTGGGAACCCTGCAGTTTAGGATTGTGAAAGGATGCTTATCTAAGCCAAAAAGGGCTTTTGCCTTTAGGAACCTGGCGCTCCACGTACTTCTTCCTGCCTAGGACCCAGGGAACTTGGAAAGCCCCAGAAGAGGATACCCTTATGGCTTAGTGCCCAGAGAGAGGCCTCTGTTTTATCCTACCCACAAAACTTCACACCCCCAGGCCCAGGATAGTCTCAGCCCAGCCCTCACAGGACAGAGGATCCCGGCACCAGCCCCAAGCCCAGCCCTCAGGCCCTGCTGGACCTGCCTGGGGCACCTGGGGAGGCATGGGGTCTTGTGGTGGGCCCAGCGGGAATAAAGAGATTACTGACAGAGGAAGGGACACTGTTATAGGCTGAACTGTGTCCCCCAAATTTTTGTGTTGAAGTCTTAAGCCTGGTACCTATGAATGTGACCATCTGAGGAAATACGGTCTTCAAAGATGATGAAGTTAAGATGAAGTCATTAGCGACAGCCTTAAAACACTATGATTGTCCCCAAAAAACCCACTATGATTGTGTCCCTATAAAAAAGGGAAATTGGGGCATAAAAACACACAGGGAAGAAGATTGGCAAAAACTGGAGCTTTGCTGTCACAAGCCAAAAAACTACCAGAAGCTGGAGAGAGGCTAAACAGATCCTTCCCCAGCACCTTCAAAGGAAGCTTGACTATGTCAACATGATTCCAGCCTTCTGGACCTCATGACTGTGAGACAACAAATCTCTGCTGTCCTGAGCCACCCAGTTTGTGACATGTTGTTACAGCAGCCCTAGGAGACCACCACAGGCATGTTCTGCTCTATCTGCCACTCTCTCTCCAGACCAAGCCAGCCATGAGAGGGTCAGGACCCTACACAGGCCACAGCCACTGTTGGGTGGTCACTTCCTGCCCTGACTGCCTGGGAGTCAGTGCTCAGCTTCCTGGGGGGCAGTGGGAGGATGAGCTTAGGAGGGACAGGAGGGGCAGCATCCTTGGGGCCATCCCAGAGGCTCCACCTGCCATCCCTGGAGCTGTCCCTAAGACTCTGTCCTGCTGTCCCTGGATCTATCCCTGGCCTCCACCTGTGGTCCCTGGAGCCCAGAGAGCCAGGACTGGCCAAAACCTACCCTTCATACCTACCCTTCAGCCATTAACACTTTGAAATAGCCATCATGTCCTTTTAATATCATGGAAAAAGTACCTCAGGAAGGCACAGAGTCATGGTGTCTCACCAGTGTCCACTGGCCCAGACTGGTCCTTTAAGGTGGTAAGGGCAAAACAGGCTGTGGGGTCACAGTCCTCTTCTCAGAGAGGATGGGGTAAAGCCAAACAGCAGAGAGGGGCAGCCAGGGGGCTGTGGGCAGGATGCTGAGGGCAAAGGCCTCACCCCCGAGGTGCTGAGTGAAGAGGGTGAGGAGACACCTCCAGTCTCCACCCAGACAGGACCTCTGACCAGGTGGTGCCCCTTCCCAGGAGGTCCAGGTTCAGCCAAGGGTCGCCTCCAGCGACTTTAGTCCATTTTCTTCTAAATGGACAGGATGCAGCTGGCAGAGTCAGGGTTCTCAAACTTTCAGGCCTGCTGCCTGACGAGGTCAGAAGGGGGCATAATGCCCCAGGGGTCCTCATGCAGCCTGGGCCTCTGACTCTCCCCAGGCTCCTCCTTGTCAGGTCTCAGGGTCCTGCTAGCTGCAAGAAAGTCCAGAGGGCAAGGCCGGGATGAGCCCAGGGATCTGCAAGTTTCCTGGGAAGGCTGAGGGGTGGTGCCCTTCACAGCAGCCCAAGGCCAAGTGACAATAGTCACTGCCATCTTCTGAGTCTGGGGGAGCCAGCCTGGTGGAGGATATAGGAATCCGGTCATCCTGAGGCAGGTAAGCAGGTGGCTCTCCCCCCAATTCTGTATGCCCTTCTGGCAGCACATCCTTGGAGCCCTGAGCCCCCAGGAGGCTGGTGCCACTGCCCTCTTCCTCCTCCTTCTCCATGCCTGCAGATTGCAGGCCAAAGGTGAGCAGTGCAATGGCATCCTGGACACCAGACTCTGAGACTCCTTGTGGGTTGCTGTCCTGGCTCCGCTGTACACTGGCTCTGTGGGCGCCCACCCAGGTCTAGAACAGAGCATAGGAGGAGGGAAGGGCTCAGGCAGCACGTTGAGGACTCCTCAACAGCAGCAGCCTCCTCCCCAGCAGGCCCAGCCTCCCTCTTCCTCCAGAAAGCCCTTCTGACATGCGTACCCAGAGGCCAAGCAGCACCTGTGTCCAGAACAGTCTATCTTCTCCCCATATGCCAGCCCAGCCTCAACATGGGACCCCGAGTCCCTTCAGGCCCCTCACCACTTTCCCAGAATAGGTCTGGTACTCACACCCTGAATCAGGGAACTGATGGTGATAGGTGCCAAGGACAGAGCAACCCCTGACAGCATTCTGTCCCAGGACTTCCAGCAGCACAAGACTGGGCCCCTCCTACTATGAAACCAATTTATAGCTTTCATATGAAAGCTATAACCCAACTATAGCCCAAGAAGAAGGGGAAAGAGGAGAGGGAGGGAAGGGGAGGGGGGAGGTTGGGTAGAGAGTAGGTAATTGGTGGGAACACACCTATGGTGCATTTTACAGGGGTACATGTTAAATTTACTAAGTGTGGAGTATACATGTCTTAACACAATAACTAAGGGGGAAAAAAAAGGACTAGGCACCCTGCCCCATGCCCGACCTACTCACACACACACAAGACAGGAGAAACTGTCAGGACTGGCAACTTTCAAAGTGCTGGGCTAAGGCCAGCAGATCTGGGTCCTTCTATTGGGCTGCAGAAGACTACTTCCTCCAAAAGGAAGCTGTTCCTTCAGTAGGACCAGGAGTCTCCACCAAATGCACCATGCACACCATACCCCATCACTATGCTGCTCCCTGGAAAACCAAGCCATGGCATGAGAGCACCACATGGGGCGTGGGGGGAATAACCCCTGGCAGGAGCCTGGTTTATAGAGAAATACCAGTCCCTGCAACAGGACACAGTCCAGGGGCTGATCACAATCTCCGCCTTGCTCAGCCCTGTCCCCAGCTGCATGGAGCTCTGGAGAGTCACATCCACATCTAGGGGAAAGGGAGGCACTCTCTCAAGAACCAAGTGCTGAGTTTTAACCTTCAAATTATATTTTTGGGCAATAATCTTAAAAACAAGGGTCCCCATTGAAAGAGAAAAGGATTTTTCTGTACAGGAAGCTAGAGACACAGGGTGGAAGAGATGTCCTTGCCCCACAGAGTCCAGGCAAGGTCTGGGGCACCAGGATGGGAGACCCGGGGGAGAGGGTGTCAGCTTGGCACAGCTCCCAGAGAGTGGACCAGCACCACCTCCTGTCCTTTGCTCAAAGTAAGGAGCCTCAGGAGAAAACCATAGACCACCCACTAGAGCTCTCCTCTACCCTTCCTCCCACCCAGGGGGCATGAACTGCCAACCCAGCAGGGAGGAGAGGAGTCTGCACAGACCCTCCGTGTTGCTCACACTGGCCCTGGCCTGAGGGAAACCACAAAGGGGAAATGTAGAGTCGACTCCTAAACTATGGTGCCAGCTCCCCAGGGGACCAGGGGGAGATAAGCACTCCACACAGGCCACCAGAGCAGAAGCCCCCATGGGTATGCCCGGTCCGAAGGAGGAGGTGAGACACATGGTGGGTGCAGACAGTCCCATGTTTGCACCTTGAACCCACTTACCTCAGCTGCAAACCAGAGGGAAGAGAGATAAGTCATGAGAAAATTACATTTTTCTATCAACCATGAAACTGAAGATAAGAGAACAAAAGGAAATCAGCAATGGAAAACAAAGCTAATTTGTTTTGCCCATTTGAGGCCCAATCAGGCAAAGTGTAGATTTAAACCCATTATATAAGGCCAGGGGCAGTAGCTCACACTTGTAATCCTAGCACTATGGGAGGCTGAGGCGGGTGAATTGCGTGAGCTCATGGGTTCAAGACCAGCCTGCCAGTGCGAGACCTTGTCTCTACAAATAGCCAGGCATTGTGGCAGGTGCCTATAATCCCAGCTACTTGGGAGGCTAAGACAAGATAATTGCTTAAGCCCATGAGTTTGAGGTTGCTGAGAGTTATGACACCATGGCACTCTACCAAGGGTGACAAAGTGACACTGTCTCAAAAATAATAATAATAATAATAAATACACCATTACATATACACAAATGGCTCAAAGCATTGACAAGGTCCCCATGCTGCCCCAAGCCTAACCAAAGCCTACATCCTGGGCTGGCAACACAGCTGGACCTGCCCCAGGCCCACAGCTGCCACAAGACCCCACGAACCTGGAAGTTCCCACCATGCACACTGTAGAGCGGCTGGAAGAATGCAGTCGGAGAAGGCACATTCCAGTAGAAAGTTCTCTTCACCCTGAGGCCAGGAGAGGGCAGTCAGAGGCCTAGAGGGACCAGTAGGGGGCTCCTCCTGAGGTCTGAGGTCACTGCAGGGACAGCATCTCCCTTCCAACCAGCAGATGTCCCACCCGCCTCATCCCTGCCTCTGCCTGCACTAGCTACATCCAAACCAGCTCTCCCGACAGGAGCAACACCGCCTGCGGCCTGGACTGCGTGAGCTGTGATATCATGCAGGGGCGAGCAGTGGCCAGCAGGGGGAGCCAGTACCCCCCAACACAGGCTGCCGTCAGCAGGTCTGCAGCTTCCATCCCCCGGGTCTCCAGGAGCGCTGGTCCTGCACACACAGAACCCTGTGGTCCTCCCGCGAGGATATCTCTCAGGGCTCCCACCCAGCAGGTTCAAATCAACCTAACCTAATGAGTCCTCAATGGGTTCCCTCTGCTCTCCACCTTGGGGCTGTCTCCTCTGATCCCAGTCTCTCCTCCTAAAACCCTGGGAGTTTCTCCACTTCACTCCATCTCTGCTCCTCTCACAGACTCAAGCCAAATCACCTCTGCAGGTAACGGTGCCCGGCATTCCAGCAGTCTCTCATGTCCCCTTGGACCCACCAATCCTTTCTCGAAAGAAACTGAATACAACTCAATTTCACACTTTTCGGCGCTGCCCTCTTCCTGCATCCTCTCTACTACCTGATATAGTGCTGGTGACCCCTCTTGTAACCTGACATAGGTTTTTTTTTGGTTTTTGGTTTGGGGGGGGGGGGTTGAGACAGAGTCTCACTATGTTGCCCTCCATAGAGTGCTCTCACATCACAGCTCACAGCAACTTCAAACTCTTGGGCTTAAATGATTCTCTTACCTCAGCCTCCCAAGCAGCTGGGACTACAGGCACCTGCCACAACACCCAGCTATTTTTTGTTGCAGTTGTCATTGTTGTTTTAGCTGGCCGGGGCTGGGTTCAAACCCGCCAACTTCGGTGTATGTGGCTGGCACTGTAACCACTGTGCTAGGGGCACCAAGCCCTGACGTGGTTTATTTAAGAAGGGCCCTTGTCTGTCTGGTTTTCTAATGCATCCGCCAGGCCTGAGAACAGGATCCTGTGCACACCAGATGCCCCAAAGTGCCAAACCACTAAATAGCTTCAGAGACAGGACACAGGGACCTCAGGCTTTTGGTTTAGGTGACTGTGAGTCTGGCTGGGACCTAGCTCATTGTTGGAGCTGCCACAAATCCCCTCCCCTTCTCTTCCCTGGCAACTTGAGAACCCCTAACTGGCCCGGGGTGGAAACTCAAAAATTCCCCCCATTCAGGACCAGAAGAAGGAGAGAGCAAAGGAGGGATTGGGATTGGCCCTTGACACGCCTCCCCCCCACACTCACACATGCACACACTAATGCATTTATACACATGCACTGATGTATGTGTGCATGCAACGATGCATTCACATGTGCACTAGTGTGTGTGCACACTAATGCATTCACACACATGCACTAATGTATGTGCACATGCTTCATACTAATGCATTCAATCACGTACTAAAGTATGTGCATACACACACTAATGCATTCACACACATGCACTAATATATACACACGCACATTGGCTACCTACCTGGGTGACACCTTGAACAGGAGATAGGTCAAAGCGCTCATCAGGAGAAAGATGGACACAACAACAAGAGTGCTATCTGGCCGAACCCAGAGTGGAAGCAGGGGGTCTGTGGGCAGGAAGGGCGAAGGGATGTCTCAGTGCCAGGAGGCTCCCCAAAACCACATGGCAGAGGAACCCCCATTAGTGCCCTGGGCCAATATGGAAAGTGTGTGATGAGCCTGCAGGTTTGTGTCTGAAACACAAACACTTGTGCCTGCTGCAGTGTTAGACCTTGGGAGATTCACACTCTTGGGCCTCGCTCTTCTCCTGTACCATCAGACCAGTCATCAGTTCCCTAAGCCTTCCCAGGAGTACTGTGCACAGGGTCATCCTAGCCCTTACTAAGGACACTGAGGTCACATCTCACCTCCACACAGAGGCACCAGCTCTGGTATGCAGCCCTGGGCCACTCCCACTAATGACACCAATAACTACAGGTTCACAGGAAACCTGAGGGTGGGCAAGTGTTTGTTTACTCCTCATACATCTCAGACCTCCAGGCAAAAGAGCCAACTGGGGCACGCCAACCTCAGGGAGGGGTCCAGGAGGGGGAAAGGGCAAAGGAGTGGGAAGAACAGGGCAAAGAGGACCCAGCCCAGACTCTGGAAGTGTAGCAGCCACAGCACCCACCTGGTCTCTCAGGGGAGGAGCAGTACACCGGCTGGCTCCACTCACTCCACTGGCCAGAGTATTGCTCTCCGTCTGCCATGTCCTCCTCCAGGGTAGCCATCTGGACACGAAGCCTGGCCTCATAGGTGAAGCCAGGGTCCAACTCAATGGCCTCAAGGATAAGCCAGGTCACCCCAACAATATGGTCCTTGTGCTGTGCCCACTGTGGAGGAAAGAATGAGGAGGGGCTGTACACTCAGCCCTTGAGAGTGTACATACATGCACACATAGGTGTATTTGCACACACTCAACACACAGACATGCCTGTGTTCACATGTGAATATACCTATGCACACACAGGCACATGTCTACAGGCACACTTGAATGCACACTCATCCACACAAGTGTGTGCACAGACACCATACTCACTACAGTCACACACATTCATGAACACAGGCACACCCATGTGCCCACTCACACATGCAACAAAAGGCACTCATATATGTGTATGGCTACATAAACATATCTGTGTGCACACGCATAAACACACACATGCACAATCACCACACTTACATGCACTCACTTGCAGAGACAGATACACTCACACTCACCCTGCTCACACACACACAGGCCTGCATACACTGGACACACCTGCATCCATACACCTAGCTCTGTCCCACCCACACTTCAAGCTGACACCCCCCTATGAGAGTGGAGATATGCTCAGAGCTGATGATCCCAGGGGAGAGAGACCCTACTGTTACCTCCCAGGCCTCCTCCTGCCTTTTGAAAGCCAGCTCATAGCTGAGAAGTGTGGTCATTGGCTCCAAGGCAGGACTGATGTTCCAGGTCAGGATACAGTACCCAGAGCTGATGTTGCTGTGCAAGTCAGAGGGTGGGTCCAGCTTAACTGGAACAGAGTGAGTCCATGTGAGGCCAAAGCCCCGTGGGTCCGGGCGTGCCAGTCAACACACCCAGGACTGAGGATCTGAAAGATGCACAGAGACAAGGTCAAGGCCATCTCAGATTAGGCACTTCCCTGGGAAACTGGCCCAGAAAAGCCTCAGGTGGAACAGGATGGCAATGACTTCCTCTAGCACCTGCACCTGGACAAGATGCTTTCTAAATCTCGCCTTCCTTCTTCCTTCACAATCTGCTGCTGGAAGTTCTTTCCAGCATCTTACTGAAGTTCTTCCTGCTATGACTGAAGTGTATTTTACATGACTCAAACTGCAGTCCTTGCCCCGGCTCACAGCCTTGTATCTCTGTCCTCGGCCAAAACCCTGTCCCCACAGTAACCACATGGGCCCTCCCTTCGCAGAGGTCCAGCCTGCTCCCCATCCCAGGCTTCACTTGGCAAGGACTGAGGACACTCACTGGGCCATAGGGTCACAGGCTACAGGACCCTGTTTGAGCCCCCAACCAACCAGGACTTTGCTGACAATGCCCCTGCTTTAGGCCTATGGCCACCCCCACTCACCATGTCTCCGGGGCAGGTACTGAGGGTCCACCAGACTGACCATCTCCTTCCCCGAGATAAAGTGGTGGAAAGTGATAGTGAAGTTGTCAGAGGGCACGAGCACCTCCTCGAGTGGCAGCTTCACAGTGCACTCGCTGCCCTGGAAGATGCACCTATGAGCGCTGCCAGGTGCCTGGTTGCTAAATGGGAAGTTCATCAGTGCCAAGGGATTGCCACGCCATCCTGATCACAGATGCTGCCCCATGGGGGCCCCACCTGACCCCTGCCCCATACCTAACCCTCCACCCTTACCTGGTGAAGAGGAGCCAAGGGCTGGAGTCTTGGCCTGGCTCCGGGGAAGACCAGTGGCAATCAATCCTGAGGATGTTGTTGGTGAGGCAGGTGAATGTTCCAGCCCAGGGCTCTGGGGACAGTGACCATGGGGAGCCCACAGTTGGTGCTTCAGGGAAGAATCAAGCCAGGGGTGGGGGAGGATCTGGCAGCTGACATCCTAACAGGGTGGTCACCAGAGAGCAATCCCAGGAGAATCCTTCAAGGCAGGGCTGAGAGGCTTGGGAAGTGACAGGCTCCAACCCACGGTCCATGGGCAAGTCAGGCCCAGAGAGGCACCAAGAGGATGGGGTTGGGGAGACCAGTGGCAGCAGGGCTGAGGTCCAGGCTGACCCCTGAAGGACATGGCCAGCACAGTTGGGCTAAAACCCTTTCCCTGAGGCTTGACAGAGGGCAGCTCTGTCCACCAACTGTGCCCTAGTTCTTCCCCCACCTCACAGATGCTGATGCTGGCCCTCACCTCCTCCTTCCTGCAGGACAGAGGCTCCCAAGCAGACACAGGTGCAAATACAGGTGCAGGTCAATAGCCAGGTGCTCACATCTCGCCTCAGGGCCTCACTCTCCAACATCCAACCTGCAAGGGACCAGGGTGAGGGGCCTGTGGCAGACACCTGTAAGGTGCCTGATCTGAGATGGCCTTGACCTTGCCCCTGTGAATCTTTCAGATCCCCAGTCCTAGATGTGTTGACTGGCACAGTTAGACCCATGGGCTTTGGCCTCACATGGAATCACTCTGTTCCAGTTAAGCTGGACCCACCCTCTGACTTATAAAACACCCTCTGGGAGGGAAGGTCCCCATAAGGTCCTCCAGGGTAGAGTGCCCTGAGTGGGTCCTGTGAAAGAGGCTGTGCACTGCTGTCCAAGCTTTTTTTTTTTTTTTTGAGACAGGGTCTCATTATGTCACCCTCAGTAGAGTGCCATAGCATCACAGCTCAAAGCAACCTCAAACTCTTAGGCTTAAGCGATTCTCTTGCCTCAGCCTCCCAAGTAGCTGGGAATGCAGGCTCCTGTCACTACGCCCAGCTATTTTTATGTTGTTGTTATTGTTGTTGTCATTGTGTTTAGCAGGCCTGGGCCAGATTCAAAACCGCCAGCCCCAGTGTATGTGGCCGGCACCCAATCACTGAACTATGGGCACTGAGCCCACTGTCCAGGCTTTTCCAATGAGACTGAAGCTCACAAGGGTCATTGACCTGACCAAGACTTGTGGGCTACACTGTGTAAGACGCATCCTCAAAGTCAGATCTCTTGATGGGTCCTGCACTCAACTAGGTCTCAAGGTCTGTCTGAATAACCTTTCTGGGACCAGCATCCTCTCCTAGCCCCTCCTCTGTCCCCAGACCCAGGCTCTGTGCTTCAGGAGAGCCAGGGTTACAGTTACTGAACTTTTTGGTGCCACACCCTGCTCTGACTGCAACGTGTATTTTCTACTCTAATTGTCACACCAGCTCTTCAAGGGAGAAAGACTGTCCCTATCTACAAAGAAGCTGAGTCCCAAGGAGTGAAGTGCCTTGCACAGTGTCATACAGCTAACCTCCAGGCATTCTGTGTCTCTGTTGTACCCTTAAATAAAGACCCTATCCCAGGGTTCTACCTCAGGAAAGGGGAGAGGATAGCAATAGGGTGTCCATGCTACAAATGACACTTCCTAAACTCTGTCACATCCCTGTTCTGAAGCAGCCTGTAATGGAGAGTGCCCCGAGAAGGGCAAGGCTCTCAGTTGCTGGAACACTAAGCACCAGGATCCCTGGGGGTACCAGAGGCGGCTGGAGATGAGGGGCTGGGTGTCAGGAAGCGCCTGGGTGTGGAAGGCTGCAGATGCCCTATCGCCCCATTTTCAGCTCCAGATGGTACACTGATAGCCCCTGGGCAGGAAGCGGGGCCAGCCGGGTTATGCAAGACTGATCAGTGATAAGGAGAAGAAGCAACAGACATGCACACAGACCACAGCACGCATACACTCAGGGAGCCTGCACACCCTCCGCGGGCAGCCTAGCCATGTGCCTGCAGGACAGACCCCTGCCGAGACCTGATCAGGAAGCGCTCTCATCCTGCGCTAGAAAGGGACGTACAGCCTGGCACCACCAGCCACAGCATGAAAGACCATGACTAGCTCTCCACAGCAGTATCTGTCCCCTCTTGCAGCAGTCACTGTCACAGTGGGGATGGGAAGGAAAGGCAAGCAGTCTGCTCCCGGGTATGAGAGGGCAGAGCAAGGCTGAGCCCCAGCACCGGGGGGAAGCTCAGGCCAGCAGCCACTTCCAGGCTGAGGGTAGACAACCACAGGCCCAGCAATGCAGGGACACCCACCTCTGTGCAGAATCAGACCTGCCCAGCCACAAGCTGGTCCAGGAGAAGATGGGAAGAGAGCAGGGAGTAGGCGCCAAGCTGAGTATGTCCTGTTGCTAGAATGGGGGGCTGGAAGGGGTTGGCCTTGACCCTCGTGTGACACCTGATAGCTACAAAGCAAGAGGCCAGGATTCACCCTGGGGGAACACCAGAGAGCTGGACACAGCCACAGGCAACTTCCATCTGTACCTAGTAAGCTGGGCAGGGCAGCACCACCCTCCTACAGATGAGGAAACTAGGCCCAGAGAGACCTGTGTCTTGCCCAGTACCTGGCACCTGCCACCTCTGTTCTTGGCATATGTCCCAGCAGCTCCCACACCAGCACTGTGAGCTTCCAGAGAGCAGGGCCAGGAAATGCCCCTCACCACATGCCCCATGGAAGGCTTCACACATGCTCTGTAAATAGGGGGATGCTGCGGGCAGAGCCCAACACCTCCACCCCAGGGCATCACTGGCTCTCTGTCCTGTGGCTCCTCAGGCATGAGACAGGACATTAATGAAATGGGGTCACCCCATCCTTAACCACAGACACTGGGCAAGGCAGTCAAGGCAGGTGCAGACACGCCACCATGTGCTCCCTGGTCCTGGACAGCACCAAGGAGATCTGAACACAGCTCAGACAACACTAGGTCACAAGATGGTTGCAAGAGCAGAAGGAGAAGCCAGTGTCTGCCACCTGGGATACTGCTGTCCTGCTGGGGAGCCTGGCTGACATCTCTCCAGCATAGCCTCTCCCCTCTTGGGTATGTAGACATGGCCTTCAGGCTATGGCCACTCTGGTCCCATCTCAGAGCTCCACCTCCTCTGTGGTCTCAGGGTCCAGATCTGGTCCAGACCGCACAAGGCCCTGCATCCTGTCTGTCCTAGCTTCCTGGAGACTGTCCTGCAGCTGGATTCCTGCCTCTGACCACAGGTTCCACCAGATCCAGAGGAGGATCTCTGGACAGGCTCAGCCCCTCCCCTGCCCTGCCCACATGCCCAGAGCACACACCTGATGCCTAGAACCTCAGGCCGGAGCAGGTCGCTATCACAGGGCTGGCCAGGCAGCCCTAGGCTCCCTGGTGCCTCACAGCACACTCTCCAAGTTGGTGTCACACGTCATCCATCCACTTACTGAGCCACAGAATCTATCTTATATGGCTTACTGGCAGGGGCAGGGCGATATCCTCAATCTTCTTCCAACCCATCCAGGAAGCTGGAGATACAGAGATGGATAGGATGGAGGTTTCTATTTAAATGAAAACTTATCCAGCACTGTCCCCTCTCTGCTGGGTGAGGAGGAAGAAAAGCAGACCCTGGTTCACCAAAAGCAGCTGGGGCCTGGGGGCCATGGACGCTGTGTCAGGAAATGGTAGCGTGAACCAGCTCCCAATCCAGCCACACAAGGACATACAGGCCTCCTCTGGCACCTATGGGAATCCCTGATGCTGTTTGGTACAGCATACAAGGATGATGCTGACAGGGGTCAAGGAGCAGAAGGGACAGAGACAGGAAGGCCAGCTGAAGGCAAGTACAGAGGCCACAGCCAAGAGGACAAACCAGACATTCTCAGGGAAGGTGCGGAGAAGGCAGGGGAAGAGGGAGGCAGCACCAAGGAGCATCTTCCACACTTCCTAAGAAGGGGAAGGGAACTGCTGCTGCCAGAGATGCAGAGAGGGATTGAGTGGACAAAGGTCCAGAGCAGGGTAAGAGGGGGCAAAGGGCAATTGGAGGTCAAAGGAACACAGAGGGATGATGAAGGGGGCACTGTCTCCTCTGCCTGGCTTCCTTCCCCATCACATGCCTCTCCCGTCATAAAGCCATTGCCCAGCCCCCCATTATCCCTTCCCAGTCAGATGGCCCCTGAGTCAGGCCCAGCCCACTGGTGTTCCACAGAACCCTACACTGACGAGGCCAAGGGTTGGGCAGGGAGCGCAGGCCAGGGCTAGGGCCAGGGTGTTGACACAGCTTTCTCCAGAGGTCTGTCAGTTAGATGGGGGGAAATGCTGCCCCTACCCTTCCTGCTCTCTTGATGAGGAGGCACCTGCATGCTGCGTCCCCTGCTCAGCACACCCCTTTGCCAGCTCATGCAGCCCAATCACTAAGCTGCATCCGCACATGAGACTCCTTGGGGATGAGATACTGTCTGGTTGATGTTGCACCCTCTGCACCCATGACTGACTGCTTAATGCACGCTTCCCAGATCTCCCTGCAGAGGCCACCCTGCCTTCCGGATGGTGCTGTGGGCATGGGAGGTGCTCTGGGATGTCACTTGAATCACACTGAGAGCATTCCCACTCTTGACCTTGCATGGCTAAGCTCTGGCCAGCAAGTGAATGTAGAACAGTGTGAGTCACAGAAAGAGCAAATGGGGTCAGGGAAGGGTGAGAAGGACCCCAACAGGGCCCATGTCCTCAAGCTCTTCACAAGAACAAACTAGTCCAAACCTCAGGAGATGGAGAGGGTGAGGTTCCTTCCTAAACACACCTCTCCTTTCCTTCCTCCAGGGGGCTGAGTTGACCCTCCTGCAATCCCACTCTCCTCGGCTGTCCTCCCACCTGCCTTCAGTAGAGCATCCACATCCTCCCAGCTCCTCATCTGCCCTGAAGCCCCACAAATGCCTGGGGATTTGGAAGGGCTTTACCAACCCCAGGTCCTGGACCTCAGCTCCACCTCATGGCCATCACAGCTGCCTCTATCTGGCCTCAGTCCTCACAAAGTTCAGCTCAATCATCGTGGAAGCAAAGTTTCTTCTGTAATTAGAAATTCTGGCTGATAAGTACAGTGCCCTGCCCTCTGTCCACCTGGGATGCAGCCACACTGGTCATAGGTGGCACACACAACCCCCACAGGCCCAGAAATTCATTTCTCATTCTCATGGTCAGAGCTGCAAATTTTGCCATCTAAGTGAGATGCCCAAGACTGGGACATCAGAAGAAGTAAATTAAGGTGGTGCCCTCAAATGCCACACTTCCACAGGCTGGCTGTTCCCTGGGCCCAGGGACAGAAGGCCACTCATCCCTTTCTGCCTCCTAAAGTTCACACTGCCTTAAGAGGTTGAAAAGTCCCAAGTACAAACTTACCTTCCCAGATGGATCTGCCTGGTGCCATCACAAGTCTAAGGCACCTGGAGGTGACTTGTCACCCAGCTGTCCCTGGGTGCATAGCAAAGCCCCTCAGCCTGATTCAGGAGATAACTGCAGCAACTTGTGACGTGAGCCGTGCACAGCAGGCCGCCCACATCTGAAACCACGAGTGCATCGTAGAGCTGCTGTCCTGAGTAGAGCTGGGAAGTGACTGTCACCACCAATCATGTAAGTCAGGGAATTGTGAGGTGAGACAAGCTTTCATTCTCCACAGTCCTCAGGATTGCCAAATGTGGACATTGGTGATCTGTCTCTTGCCTGGCAAGTGAACATCCCTGTGTGCCTCCCAAGAAACGCCACTGAGATGCGTTCCACTAGCCCAGGAGGTGAGGACTCTGGCCAGGC